>CAIGQZ010000643.1:6316665-6340009 GCA_903798205.1 Danio tinwini | reverse complement strand
TCAGTGTGTTGATGTACCTCCAACTGAAACTAAATATTACGTAGGGGTGGGGCTTTATTATCAATGCTGAAACGATATATTGCAGTGTTTCCTCTAGGATTTTTTCCAACTGTGGCAGCAGACTCTGTTGGGCCTTTTGCACAGATCTACCAACTACCTGTGGCGTTATTTCAATGACAAATGTCTTGAGCGTAGTATTATGAGCCGAGATCGCATTTATGTAATACCAGCATGCGAATCTCTTTGCTTGTGCGACGATTTCCTCTGTTTGTGCAAGAAGTGCACGCCCTCAAATACACGCTGCTCAAATGCAGATTTTTTTTGTGCGCTCTCAAATAAACGCTGCTGAAGTGCAATTTAGTGTGTTTCTGTAACGAGTATGTCTCCAACGTTTATTAGATTTGCTAGACATATTTATGAATGTCAGTCAGTCAGCATGTCACCTTAAAAGGTTAAAATGACGCTCAGCACTACTACGGTTACAGAAAAGTTTGCGCTGTTATAATTCACTTACCTTTAAACATGTTTTGGTGCTATTACAAAAAACCACCAAAACAATGACTGAATGTTTTGAATGAGTTAGTAAGTATAGCAGTGGCAGGGGGGATTTTTGTGTGGCGCCCCGCCATGGAAGAATGAATGTAGCGGAAACCATGTATTGTTTAGCCTTACTGTGTAGCATAAGACTTGCTTTTGTGGTCCAGGGTCACATATATATGTAAATATATTAATTCAAAAGCTGTGTTTTATGCATGTTTTTTTTATTATTATTAGTGTTGATGATTTATTTAAAGATTAATTATATTCAGTAAACCATTTGCACTTCTGGTGTTTGATCAATTTTAATTTCACTTCATGTGCGTGCGTCACTGCTTAGTAACTTTCCTTTATAAATCTCAAAGAGCCTCTCTATGATAATTGTGAACTTTTAGTGAATTCAGATGACTTCATTTACTGATGTCATTGCCTTGTCATACTCCAAGCTCTTTCATGTTTTAAATCTTGTTTGTCGTCTGTCGCCTCGTTTGTTTTTTTCTTAAGTGCATACCATGTGTGTCATGTGACGTTTGGTTTCCACATTTCAAGGACAGTTGCACCTTTATCACTGGGGAAAAAACCCCAGAGTCCATCCAAACAATCCTCTCTCTCTCTCGCAAACAATATCTCTCAGGCAGCGTCAGATGAAACGCACGCTAGATAGCAATCAGATATGCGGGTATTTCAGGCTCTCTGCAGATGGCCACCCGGGAGCATTGATTTCCATTACTGAGAGGATAGGATGACATTTTTAAAAGTGTTGTGTGCTTGCAGCTCCACATGTGAGTGGGTGTTTGACTCTAATATTGTACCAAGGGCATCTGCATCGGGGTAACCCAATTCCTTCAGCCGTCGACTTTGGGAAGAGCAACACTAGACCTTCCATTAAAACCGGCCTATTATGCAAAAATCACTTTTATAAAGGGTTTTAACACAGTTGTTTGGCATCAGTGTGTGAATATAATCAGCTTCTAATGGTAAAAGTGCATATGTTTTATTTGTTTATAATCAGACTTAATTAAAACAGAAACACTTTAATTGACATTCTCCCTTTGTACGTCATCAGAGGGGGAAAGCCCCGCCCACTCACTAGTGACCATCTCTCCCTCATTAGCATAGGACGTTAGTCTCATTTTTGAATCTGCAACTATGCTGACACACAGGCATTTGTAGCTCCGCCCTCTTTTGAAAAGAGCACAATCTCATTTGAATTTAAAGTGACAGTCACTTAAACACCACAATTAGGATCAAAAAGCCTGACCTAAAACTGACCTAAAAGGGTCAGTTTCAGAGAGCTATAAAACATTATCTGTGTGCTATTTTAAATTTCTCTAAACTCATTTCTTATTTAACTTATTTTTAAAATGTATGCACATCTAAAGCCTTATTTACGCAATATCACAAAATGCCATAAAATTAGGTGAATGGAAACATAGCTAATGGCTACAATTGCTCCAGCCATCTTGAGCATTTCTTTTGAAAATCACAGCATATAATCTGACAATCATTTGACTATTAACCTTAAGAAAACAGAATGCATGTACTTTTTTTTTTTACTCACCTAGGCGACAATTATCCATATCCAATCCCATCACTTTCTTAAATCAAAATCTCTCCATTGTATCTACATATCAATATTTGGAAATCAATCTGGACTCTCACTTTACTGTTACCATGTTCAAAATGTCCATAAAAAGCTGAAACCAAAGCTATTTGTTTATTGGAAAACTTGGACAAATGTGTCTCTTTCGGTTTCAGAAACTTATCTTCATGCCATAATTTTGTCCACCTTGTCATACTGTTTGCCTGTTTGGTCACTCACAACAAATGATATCTTGGAGCCAATAGCTAGACTGTACAATAGGGCCTATAAGATCCACAAGACTTTCTCGATGTACACATCACTGTTTTACTCTATCACTCTCTAATGCTTTATCATTTCAAAGTTAAATTATGAACACAGGGATTAAACTGTGCTTGCAAATTTTAAATAGTGCTACCTCAGCAGCCCAAAACTTAATACAAGGACTTATTGTTCCACCAGATCTGTAACAAATGGATGTTTGCTGTTTCCGGCTTTTCAAAAACTGTTATAGACTTGAATTGGTATTCATTGGTATTCACAAAAGCCTGGAAAGAGATCCTACAACATCTAAAAACAATACCAACACTGAGACTCGTCATCACTCAAAAAATCCCATGCTCGTCATCTGATGATCAACTGTAGTCACTGAGGGCGCACTCACATTAGGTACAGTTGCCTTAACCGTGCCAAACATGATTGTTCCCATCCCATCTCCCACTCAGTCTGCACTCACATTGTATTTTTTACCTACCGGACATAAGAACGCTTACATCATCGATTATGAAGAGAAGCGCTCTCGCTCAGCACAATAGAGATTGCTTTAGTTATATCGTTTGGTATTATTCTTAGTCATTTGGGATGCAGCAACACAGTCAAAATTAAAGTGCACATTTTCACTTATAAGATATATATATATATATGTTATATAAAGGTTTAGAATCGCCAGAGGGTGAGTAAATGAGTAAATGTAAATTTTTTTTGTTGGGTGAACTGTCTCTTTAAGAACAAACAGAGAGGTTAAGGATGATGCTGCTGTTTGAGTGTCTAAATCTCTCTGACTCTCAGTGCAGTAAAGGGCTCTGTAATCATATGACCCCTCTTGTATAATGAAGCTGTTGTTTCCTGAGACGACTCTGTGTGTGACGTCATGCTCCCTAAGGAGAAAACATCCCAGTGACTCTGTCTTCTGAGACGCAGAATAAGCCCGTGATGGATAAAGACAGATAAATCGGCCGGCTAACGTGTGACCTTTAACTTCTGGACCCGTCTGTGGATATGGTGGATATTTGGGAAGGGTGGTCCTCTCAGCAGAATGGGGAAGCATCTGCGTTTCTCTGTCAGGTTTGGGATGGGATGAAGGGGGAGGTTGAGCTTCCTGTGAGGCAGGGGCATTGTTT
Organism: Danio tinwini; assembly: GCA_903798205.1. Taxonomy (NCBI): domain Eukaryota; kingdom Metazoa; phylum Chordata; class Actinopteri; order Cypriniformes; family Danionidae; genus Danio; species Danio tinwini. Next base: position 6,336,490 of record CAIGQZ010000643.1, on the reverse strand, counting down.
GGGCTTTTACAGCTTGCAAACACGCCGAAGAATTGAAATGCGCAGCGCAAACGGCACAAACATCTCATATTCGATATGTTTTTCTGGGATTTATTGGTGTCATCAAGGGTTTTGGGTTATAAAAGGATAAAGGAGCATTGATCGAAACCTCAGCGGTGAGTTCTGACAATAATAAACTTGATTGTCTTGAACTTTACAGATATTGTGCTGTGTAATTGAGTACTTTAATCACTATTAAAGGGCTAGTTCACACTAAAATTTTCATTTTCATTTAGAAGTTCATTTTGTTACTGGTGCTTCATTAAATACTCATCAGTGATTACATTTACACAGATACTCCGATTTTAATATGTTTAAGACAATACTCTGATTAAGAGTCTACCATGTAAACAGATTTTTGATGACTTTAATCCGACTAAAGTGATAATCGAACTAGACAGAAATGGAAAAAAGACATGTGGAGTATGCCGAGTTTAGTGGCATTTTTAACATGTAAACACAATCAAACTTACAGTCATGTAGTTGACAAACAAATGAGTACGGCGTCAAGCAAGAGAGCACATTTTTGGTGCAAGCAAGAACAGATGACTTTGCTTTAATCCAGTACCTCAGAGTTTGTCGCGGAGGCATGAATGAAAAGTTAGTGGATGAAATGGCAGAGAGTCGTCTGTTTGTATGCATAGTATTAGTAATTAACTGCAGTTTTCAAAATGATACTAGACTACATATTAGACTACATTTACATGGACACCAGTTATCTAATTATTTGCCAAAAATAATTGCATATATTGCCAAAAATAACACACATTGCCATCATGATGATGAACACGAGGAGGAAACTAGAGTCGAATGGTTAATCGATCTATGTGCCATAACATGTAAAACAGGAACATAAAAGGAACATTCAAAAAGCAACTCATGGAAACACTTTAATTGTATAATTGTCTTATTCAGATTAAGGCAAATAATTAGAATACTGATGTCTATGTAAACGTGTTCAGTGTGTAATTGAGTACTTGTTAGTTATCACTATTAAAGGGCTAGTTCACCCAAAAATGAAAATTGTCATAGTTTTCTTTCAGTACATAGTTTCGTTTCTGCTTCGTTTAATACTAATCAGTGATTACATTTACATGTAAACCGATACTCAGATTTCAATACGCTTAAGACAATACTCTGATTAAGAGTTGATCATGTAAACAGATTTTTGATGACCTTAATCTGACTAAAGTCATAATCGAACTAAACAGAAATGGAATTAAGACGTGGAGTATGAATATTTTTGTGGCACTATTGAAGTGCAGTACAGACATGTAAACACTGCAATAAAACTATTACCATCATATCGTTGACAAACAAATGAGTACAGCGTCAAGCAAGAGAGCACATTTTTGGTGCGAGCGGGAAACAATGACTTTGCTTTAATCCAGTACCTCAGAGTTTGTTGTGTTGAAGCATGAATGAAAAGTTAGAGAAAGAAATGGCAGAGGTGGCCTGTTGACTGAGAACTTGATTATATGTCCTCGTCTGTTTGCATGCATAGTGTGAGAAATTAACAGCAAAATTATACTAGACTGCATATTAGACTACATTTACATGGGCATCAATAATCTAATTATTTGCCTAAAACCACATATAATGGCATCATGACGAACACGAGGAGGAAACTAGAGTCGAATGGTGACGTAATGATGTTTATCAAAATATTTACTATAAGGGATACAACGATTATAGTCTGAGGAATAATCACGGTTGACACGATTATTATGCATTCATTCATTTTAAAATACTACTAGTTTAGAAAATCACAAGAAAACTCCTACTTTTAAGTGTTATTTATTGCTGCTCAGTAACTAAATAATACAGCACAATAATAATAATAATAATAATAATAATGATAATTTTTTGAATAATTGTGTTAATAATAATAATAATAATAAAGGATAATAGTCCATTTCTATTTGGACTTTTTTTGGCATTTAAACATGAGTAATTATTTTACATAATTTTTTATTTAATAAATAAATAAATAAATAAATAAAAATAAGAATAAGTTACACATATTAGCTAAGTATTAGCTAAGTATTTACCTTTTAATGAGAACAAATGTAGTCAAAGGCTGCTGAACCGCTGTCTAAAAGGCACTTTTGATCAGCTATATTATGAAATTGTTTGCTATTTTTTTTTTTTTACTTTAGAGTAGAAATGTCTTTATTCCATACAAGTATGAAGCTGATTGGTCAGTTCTTGTCATGTGACTCGATGTGCACTTGCGGCATTCTTTCAACTAGGTGCGCCTGGAAAGAGGGAGTGCGTCATGCCGTTGCTAATATGGGCTCAAACCGCATGCCTCCATTGGAGTAACAAACTTTTACACGCCAATAGACGGGATTTGTGAACGACCCTTAGTTAATAGTTTCAGCCATAGTTAAAATCAACCTTTAATCCAGTGTGCGTGTGTATTGTGTACAAGTTTGGAGCTTTAAATTTGCTCACAGATGGCATAACTTTGTTTAGTTGCAGCAGTTTTGTTCCGTGCAGAAATGTGGTGTTGAGGCCTTTAGAAAAGAATTTAATTAAATTTCAATGGGAAAACGCTACTATATTTCAGCACTTTTCAACTTTCATAAAACATGGCAAAATCTGAGCTCTAGTAGGTTAATTTACCTTTTTATTCTCAAACTTGTTTTGATCGCTGCTCTATTTAGTTTTTTTTACTGCTAATGATTTAAATCAAACCTTAAAGCTCAATTCTTTTATTTTATTATCAACCCTCAAAAATTGAATCCAGTTAACAGTGGAAGAACGCTGTTTTATATAATATTATGAGCATTTGTTATTTTATTTATTATTTCCTTATTCGTATCTGCTTTTCATGTTGCCTCTTGGCCAGGTTGTCATTTTAAACAAGAACTAGCTCTCAATTGACTGACTTGGTTAAAGATTATTATAGTTTTTTATGGTTTAAGTTTCTTTTCTCTGTAGTATTTGTTTTGCCTACTATTGAAGTCATTAGTTTCAGTTTATTTTTGTTGTCATTTTTAATAATATCTGCTTAATACCTGCTTAATATCCGCTGATACTGCTCATCAAGCATTTAACTGACTATAAAAACAAAAACAAAAAAAACATGCAAGTATGTCAGCTTACACTAGCCCGAACCTAGCAGTCTACTAATACTCTAATGAAAAGATTACAGTAATGATGCAGTTGCAGTGTAACTTAAATCCTCAGATGTTGGTAATGACTAAAAAAATCATATATGCAAAGAAAACAAATTACAAATTAAGTTATGTGTAATTAAATGAAATGACACAGGAAAAAACTATTGAACACATGAAGAAAGAGAGGTGTAGTTTGGCAGTGAAAGGCCAGACAGCAGCTGAAATCTCTCAGTAGTTCTTCAGCAACTCTCTGCCCTTCCTCAGTGTATATGAATATCAGCTGCTTCAGTCCAACATCTACATTAGCAGGAGGATGAAGATGAAACCAGGGTGGACATTTCAGCAAGACAATGATCCAAAACACAGCCAAGGAGACTCTCAGATACTTTCAGAGAAAGAAAATCAAGCTGTAGAATGGCCCAGCCAATCACCTGATCCGAATCCAATACAAAATAAAGCTCAGATTTGATTGACGAGACCCACAGAACCATCAAGATTTTGACACTGTTGAAGTCTGTGAAAAACTCACACCTGAGCAATGCATGTGACTTCATTATCCACCTGAGAGGTGTCTTTAAGCTGCCAGCATTAAAAAAGCCTTTTATTTAAAGTATTAAATACGCTTCAACAGTTCAGGGCTTTCTGTTTCTGTCATGTCATTGTTATTACACACAACTCATTTCTCAAATTTAGTTTGTTTTTTGTTAAATTTTTATGTTTGTATTGTTTGGATTATGATTAAAATCTGCTTCAATTTCATGTCAACAGCTCCTTTAGAAATATTATACACAGAAAACATGACATGCTCAATACTTATTTTTCTCACTGTATGAGAAAACAACAATACTCAACAACAATATCAATCAAATATGGCATATTTCACTCAGCCCTAAAAGCTAAACCAGCCCTAAAAAGAACCTAAAATATCTGTATACTCAATTGCATAAATATATGTTATTACATTTGCAAACATCAAAGCTGCTACATGATTTTTTACACCGCATCAGTCTGTGTTTTTTTTTCTTCTGTAAAGCTCTGAGCAGCTGATTCTGAAGCAGAAATCAGGCCGTTTTTGATGCGTTATCATTGCTGGATCTGACATGAACACACAACTAAAGAAGCAGCAGGTGCATCTTTAGAGCTTCAAAGCTGTTTATTTCTCTGACACGCGCGTCTTCAAAGCACTTCAGCGCTCTTTGATGGAAGTTTTCTCTTCTTTATCAGCGCACATTTAGCCACCGGCTGAAGAAGTCTTCTTGCATGTGGTGGGAGCTGGAAATAATCTCTCTTTTTTTTTTTCTTCTGGGACCTTCCGTGCATCATGTAATGTTATCTGAAAATGGCTGCTAACGCTCTTGCACACACAGATCATGATCATTGATGGAGAAAACAACAATGTTTTTTTTTTCTCTCTTTCAGGAGGTTTTGAAGCAGCTGCAAGGAAGCATTGACGAGGACTCCAAAGATTCGCAGGGACAAATTGAGTTTTTGGAGAGAATTAAAGGTGAGAAGCTGTTGCTTAACAATAAATAACCTAAGTTTAGTAGTGGTGGTAATAGATTTATTTATTTATTTTTAATATATTATTATTAATAATAATAATAAAATGAGAGAAAAATTTATAAATAAATGAAATAAAAGGTTAGAGGAGATATAATGGGTCGAATACAAATGAAAGACAAGAAAATAGTAAAAGTATATAAATAAATAAATACATAACTTAACTTAACTTTTTTAATAGTAATAACAAATAAATAGATTTTATTTATATATTTATTATTAATTTTAATATCTATAATATTAGAATGAGCAAGAGAAAAATATATAAATAAATGAAATAAAAAGGTTGGAGGAGGTATAATGGGTCGAATACAATCGAAAGCCAAGAAAATAGTAAATGAATTAATAAATAAATAAATAAATAACCTAACTTAAGTAATAATAATCATAAATATGAACAAATGAAACAAATAAATGAAGCAAACAAATAATTAAATGAATCAAATAAGTAAATAAATGAAGCAAACAAACAAATGAATTAAACAAACAAATAAAGCTTGGAGAATGTATAATTAGTCAAATATTCAAATGGATTTAATCAATATGCAAATTTAGAAGAGTAACTCTTATAATATTAGTAATAACAAAATGAATAAATGAATAAAATAAGAGTTTAGAGGAAGTATAATGGTTCGAATACAAGCGAAAGGCAAGAAAATAGTAAAAGTAAATAAACTAATAAATAAATGATAAAAAAATACCTAATTAATATTAATAAATTTAAGCAATGAACGAACCAAACAAAATAAATGAAATGAATAAGTAAAAAAATGAAATGGGGGTATGATTGGTCAAATATTCAAATGGATTCAGTCAATGTGCATATTTAGAAGCGTAACTCTTATAATAACAGTAATAATCAAAGGAATGAATTAATGAATTAATAAAATGACTAGTTAAATTAAATATTCTTACAAATAAAATATTATGTGATTTAGCAAGAGTGCACTTGCATTGTGATGATATTATATTGTCATTCTGGCATTATATGATTATATATAATTTTAACAATGTAGTACTTGGAATCAGAATGTGAAACGCATATCCTAAATAATTAATAATAAATGTTAACAAAAAATGCAAAGGTAAAAAGTGACAGAAGCTGTGATGTCTGCAACCAGATCTATTTTCAATCATCAGACACCCATAAAATATACTATAGTAATTTACAGTAAATACTATAGTGTTTTATTAACCATACTGAAATCTCCAATAAAGCTGAGGAGGATGCACAATCAGCTAAAATGCTGTTAAAATTGGTTTTGTGTGTGGATGATATACTGTATATTGCATCACCAAAAATGATTGAAGTCATGTGCATGTGTTGTACTATAAGTCCATATATTGATTATTGTGACAGGCCTAACGGTGCATTAACTAATGTTAACAAGCATGGATTTGGATGTTAATAAGGCATTAGTAAATGCTGAACTCTGATTAATAAAGGCTGTGCAAGTATTGTTCATTATTAGTTCATGTTAGTAGATACACTCTCAGAAATAAAGGTACAGGAGCTGTCACTGGGGCAGAACTTTTTCAAAAGGTACATATTTGTATCATAATGGTACCTCAAAGGTACTTTTTAGGTACATTTGAGCACTAATATGCACCTTTGAGGTACCACTGTGGACTCATTGGGCACAAATTGTATCTTTTAATAAGGTACTGCCCCAGTGACAGCTCCTGTACCTTTATATCTGAGAGTGTACAGTATCTAAAGTGTGACCAGTGTGTGTGTATAGCATGAATTAAAATATTTGGGTGAACTAAGTCTTTAAAAGACAGCAGTGATCTTGCACTATTACTGCTTTCTATTAAAGGGTTAATATGAAGTGACTATTTTCATTCACTAACGTTAACTAACATTAACATATACTGTAATTTATTGTTTATTGTTTGTTCATGTTAGTAAATGCATTAACTAATACCTTACTGTAGTGTTAACTGCACACTATACTGACTTAAGAAATACCTCCAACCTTTGTGTGTTTTTTTATTTATATTGCTTCTCTCTCTCCTTTATTATTATTATTATTACTACTACTTAAGTTAGGTTATTTATTTATTACTATTTTAATATTTATAATCTTTACCATTTTTTTGCTAGCTCTGTTTATGTACCATGTTTTCTGCGATATGTCATGTTTTTGATTTGTGTATTGCCGTGTTTTTCACAAAATAATAATCCATTAATATGAAGTCTCATTTGGTCCTGCAGAAATGAGTCTTGACCCAAGCGGTTTCTCTGGGGTGAAGCTGAGGTCTAAAGCATCTCTGCAGGGCTCAGCAGACAGCAGCCCCAGCCCCAGCCCCGTCAGCTCCTGCCCCAGGAGAGGGGCGTCCAGCGGGGGCAGAGACAGCGCTGGATATCTGGAGGAGCTGGAGAAAGAGCGGTGAGCAACCCATCATTGTCGGGGCACTAAAGGGGATATATAGTTGAAGTCAAAATTATTAAATTATTTATTTTATTTTATTTTTTTCCCAAATGATGTTTAACAGATTCAGCAATTTTTCACAGTATTTCTTATAATTTTTTTTTCTTCTGGAGAAAGTCTTATTTGTTTTATTTCGGCTAGAATAAAAGCAGCTTTTAATATTTCCTAAAAACCATTTTAAGGTCAATATTATTAGCCACCTTGAGTATTATTTTTTTATTGTCTACAAAATAAACCATTATTATATAATGATTGGCCTAATTACCCTAACTTGCCGATGTGACTAGAAATGAATCATTAAAATTATTAAGATTAAAAATGTGTTGAAAAAAATCTGCTTTCCATTAAACAGAGTAGGGGTGTGAACCTACACTGGTCTCACGGTTCGGTTCGGTTCAGTTCGATATCTCGGTGCATCACGGTGCATTGACGATGCTTTCCATACATAATTAGATTTTTTTCTTTACAACACAAGACTATTTTATTTATCAAAATCTATAAATATGTTTACATTTATATATTACTTGTAATACAATTTTGTCCTTTAATACAAGCAGTAATATATATGAACTGTACCTTTAATTTTACCTGCTCAAAAAAAACACTCTTTGTGAATGTTTTAGACAAAACTCCAACACATGCACAGAAAACAGCACGAGCATTCATAACAAATAAACTAATGTAAATATTATCCCGCTTGCTTTTTGAGCGCTGGCAAGTTCTTACACCCTTATGATTGGTCATTGTCTTCACCCGCTCAACAGAAAGGGCTGCAATTGGCTCTAGAAACGAAAGCGCTGTTCACCCATGAGTGACGCGGGAAAATTAATTAAAATAAAAATTATGACTTCAGCTCTATTGTGCCCTTTACAAGGTGTAAAATTAATCTCTGATGTCCCTAGAGTGAGTTTGTGATGTTTCAGCTCAAAATACCACACAAATAATGTTTTCTAGTTCTCTAGACCCTTTTAAGCTTTGATACTAATTGTGGTGTTTTGATGGCTGTCGCTTTAAATTCAAATGAGATTGTGCTCTTTTTAAAAGAGGGCGGAGCTACATATGCCTGTGTGTCAGCATAGTGGCAGATTTAAAAACAAGACTAACGTCCTATGCTAATGAGGAAGAAATGGTCACTGGTGGGTGGAGCTTTCCCCCTCTGATGACGCGTGTACAAATGGAGAATGTCAATCAAAGTGTTTCTGCAGACTCTTTTTATCAAGTGTGATTATAAGCAAATAAAATGAATACATTTTTACCATTAGAAGCTGCTTATATTCACACACTGCTGACACACAACTGTGTTTAAACCCCTTATAAAAGTGATTTTTTTCATAATAGGTCCCCTTTCAAAAGTCTTAAATCAATTTAGAGAAATCTACGGCCCTTAAAGTATTGAAAAGTCTTGAATGCTATTTTATAAGTATTCAATTTTGTATAATTTTTGATTAAGCAATGTCTATTTGTATGCTAAAGTTTGCCTGAATTTAATCTGTGAATATTGGAATGCTGTGTAGTTTATGAAATCATTAAATTTCTGCTAGATTTGACATCACACTGCTTTGTTTACTGTGGTAACCCATAGATATTTACATTAGATGTCGCCTACCCTGTTGTTGCCTATTGCAAGGAATGTGTCAATAGAGCCACATTTTAGTACAGGGTAGCGCTCCTTTGAAAGGAATTTGGGACCAAGGTGCAGTGGAGAACTGTGGCCATCCAGAGCCAGTGATATACACATATATACATATATCTATGATCGGGTGTTTTCCCGGTGGTCAGTATGCAAATATTTTTTTAAATTATGAAAATTATAATTTTACATCACTTTTCTCTATCGATGGATAAATGACCGCACTGGCATTCCTGACAAATAGCAAGCGCTCGTGTGCATGGAAATGTATAACCCTCACTCCCTGTTAAATCTGATCTAATCCGTGTCCTGAAACACACCCCCTCTCCTGCTGTCACTGGAAGCGATTCGTTTGTGAATGAATCTCCATTATGAACGAAAGTTCATGAAAGTTTTATGAAAGTTTCTAGCACTGCAGTGTCTTGTCATATTTCATTTGCATTGATTGCTGATTTTATTCAACAAAACTAGCATAAGCCTAGAATTTAGTGTGAGTTGGTGCTGCTTTGCCTTATAATTAGTGCAGTAAGAGACTGTATTATCATCAATAACGTTACTTGTTTAGCACAAAAGTTCGTAACATGCAATTTGCTCGTTACTACACTCGTACACAGCACTAAAGTCCAGCATCTTTACATTGGCTTTAGTCTTGACTAGTGCAGCTGAATGACTTTAGTCCTGGGAGCACTGTACAAATGTGGTGGCGCTATTGACGCATGCTCGATAATCCTGCTGTTCTATAGGCGCCCCCTGCTGGAAGAGAGTGAATTAGCTTTTATATTCAGCATATTAATGAGTTGTTAGTTTAGGTGCAGGTATGTTTTATATTAGCATAATTTCACAAAACAGATTTTTTTCTGGTTTTAACAATTCCGAATTCTAAAATATGCAATCGTTTAATTTGCTAGAAAAAAAAAAGGTCATAGTCGGCCATGAAATATTAAGATCGATTTATCAGTGTCTTAATAGATGAATCTGTTGTTGTATTAAATAGCCAGCAGCTAGCTCTCTGCAACTCTCACATGGTCACCCACTGTGCCCGGTCAGTACCTGGATGGGAGACCACAAGGGAAAGCCAGGTTGCTGCCAGAAGTGGTGTTTGTGAGGGCGCTCAACCTGCAGTCTGTGTGGGTCCTAACACCCCAGTATATTGATGGAAACTCTATACTGCTCAGTGTGCTGCGTCTTTCTAATTAGACGTTAAACTGAGGTCCTGACTCTCTGTGGTTGTGAAAAATCCCAGGATGTCCTTGGAAAAAGAGTAGGGCTTCTCCTCTCCACCAGTCAGCTGGTGTGTGGTGTGCGGTCTGGTGCAATATTGCTGCCGTCTCGTCATCCAGGTGAATGAGGAGATTCCCCCCAATGTGTAAAGCGTTTTGAGTGTCCAGAAAAGTGCTATATAAATGTAAGAAATTATTATTATTATTATAAATGTGAATTTAAAGTTTCATTAATTAATTTAAAGGTGAGACAGTTTGAACCTTTCATAGAGTGAAAATAATTCTTGTTCTTTGTTCTTCTGAATAATTTTGCATCGATAAGGAGTTATCACAAATGAAGACTCTTTAGTTGTGTTTTCTTGCAATCAGTATTCAGTCAATATTCTGTAAGTTAAAGTGTTGCCAATGTTACCGGTTAAAACCTAAAGACTTAATGTATGGAAGAAGTCTTATAAAGATATTGAAAATGTATTGAATTTCACTCTCCGATTCCTGTATATACCCTGATTGAGTGCATCAGATGGACGGGTCATATGGCTAATACAGATAACCTCCTGTAAGAAGGTTTACTAAAAGGTTTCCTCTAAAGCTCATGGAGGGATTTGTGAGCATTCTGTCAAGCCAAAAAGGGTTTGAATAGTTTAAATGCAAGATCACTGCTGTCTTTTAAAGGGTTAGTTCACCCAAAATATTGAATATGCCGTTAATAATTACTTGCACGTGTGCCGTTTTAATCCCATGGTGTCGACCATGTTTTTAACACTAGTAGTAAATGTTTCTTGATCATCAAATCAGCATATCAGAGTGATTTCTGAAGGATCAGGTGACACTAAAGACTCAAGTAATAATGCCTTGAATCACTTGAAGAAATTATATTTTAGGATATTTTGGTGGCCTCTTAAAACGTGATTTATAATAATATCAAATAAGATTTTATAAAATAATGCCAGAGTTGTTGGCAGTTCATTCCGCTCTGGTGACCCCTGATAAATGAGGGACTAAGATGCACAGTCTCTTCTGGATACTGCTAATAAACTTGAAAAAACTGGACTGACAGTTTCAGTTTACTCTCACTTCTATGTTAAGCTGCTTTGACACAATCTACATTGTAAAAGAGTTACAGAAATAAAGCTGAATTGAATGTCTAAAATCAAAGCAAACTTTATTGTGCTCACAAGTCACTTTTGCTTTCTCTCAGGTCTTTGCTGGTGGCAGAACTAGAGAAGGAAGAAAAGGAAAAGGACTGGTATTATGCCCAGCTGCAAAACCTCACTAAAAGGATCGACAGTCTGCCGCTGACGGAGAATGTGAGTAAGAGTACAGTATAGGACTGCACTATATATCATTTCAGAATCGATATCGCAATGTTATCATTCACAATAGTCACATCGCAAGCATGCGCAATGTTGAGTCTGGGTTATAATTCATTATTTGCATGTGCTTTTGAGCCCTGTTAATGTTTGAGGATTTTAAAAGCATCCAGGCCTATGAAATTACCATTTGTAACACTTTAATAACTATTAATTTTATTGAATTGTTTATAAAATGAGAACAGTTTTATTTTAAATTTGAGTTATTCAATTACTGTATACCTGAATACTGTTAGAGTCCTCAGATTTATCTATGCTGGACTGTTTATTGTATTTTCTGCGGAAGCACTCCCTTACACAGGGTTTCTGCGGGGTCTTAAAGTCTAAAATGTTGCTTGGTTTTTTATGGTGTTGTAGTTCTTCATTTCACTAGTCCAATTGTACTTTGTGCTATCACAACTACAAATGAGGCCGACATGCAATAGCCAATCAGCTTTCTGCTATTGAATTCCGAGTGCGGCGAATGTGACGTCATCGCTGTGTTTGCGGACGTTCGCTTTGTGTGTGCGCGACATGGTTTCGGCTGGCGGAGCTCATGTAATGTTTTAGGACTCGAGTAAACAGTTTGCGCGGCGTCATGTTTGATTTGAATATGAAACACTTTGAAGAGATTTTGTCTGAAACGGGTACGACTGTACACACCTTCTTTATGATCCGTCCATGCGTGATCATATATTGTATGTTTTGTTTTTATTCTTGCCATAATAAAAAATATAATTGTAGAGCAACCCAAGTTCTGTTGCCATTAATATTTAACTTTAATAGGTAGAACTGTCTGAGATATGAACAAAAGCGATGTGATGCATCATTTAGATAAAAAAAATTAGATTTAAAATCTTGAATGGTTATAAAAATCTTTATAAAAATGATAAAAACAATTATCTTGAATGATATTAATGATATGAGCAGTTCCGGAAACTTTCTACTTCTGTTTATCCGTCTGATTTTACTGTCTGTTTCTTTAGACCGCCCCCTGTCATTTAAAAGAATATCTCAATGGCGAACACGTCAAGTATAAAAGCCTCGTCCGTTTCGTGAGGTGTGCGATGTGGCGCCAGGCGAAAGTATAAATCAGACTTAAGATGTTTGTTTGTTTGTTTTTTCTGTAGTTCAATGGTGCATCAAACCTGTCTTTAGTACTGTTCAATTTGAATACACTTATTTTAGCACTAATTTTGTGATTTTGTATTTTCTGTTTATGTGTATGCGTGTTTTTTAAATTGAATACTTAATGGTCTTAAATTTGACATTACGATATCTGCAGTAACCCTGCTTACAGAACCATACCCATCAACATCAAATTGGTAAATCCTTTCCTAATAGAGATATTCTGGTCATCTGGTGACAACTAAATATTGCAATGTCGGATTTTTCCAATATTGTGCAGCCATGCGGTTCATTGTCCATCATGAGAGGCATGATCTGATCTCCTTCGTTTGTGTGTGCATGTGTGTTGTAGTTTTCTCTGCAGACTGATATGACTCGCAGGCAGCTTGAATACGAGGCCCGGCAGATCAGAGCCGCAATGGAGGATCAGCTGGGCACGTGTCAGGACATGGAGAAGCGCGCACAGGTGGGCCGACGTCCTGAAACTGAAACATGAAACTGAATCATCTAGTTTTAGTCTGAAGGCCTTATCCAACCTTAAAGTACACATGAAACCAAAACTAACCATTTGGATTTTGTTATCTCACATTGCGGGTTTTGTGGTGAACAATTCATTTGTGCGTGTTAGTTAAATAGTTTGCTTTTGTAATTGTATATTAATGAGAAATGGCAAGTGGAGTGGGATGAATGTAGAAACAAGTTATATGAAGTGAATCCATTTCTGAATGGCATGATCCGGTCGTACATATGAGATGTTTATGGAAACTCACTCATATTTATTGAAAGGGGGTAGAAAACCCTATTTGTGACTTCTTTAAGACTATTTTGACGATAAAACATTTTAATAAAATGTGTATTTTTAAATGGTATAATGTTTTATTCAGGAAATATTTTAAATCGTCTGGAGGAATATTATCAAACTAAAAGATTGTATATGACTCTTTTCAGTGTTGTTGCAGGGCTTGAAATGAACTTTTTTTTGATAGCACTGGTGCTCCCAACAGCAAACATACAAATTTATGAGCATAACTCCAAGTTGTGTATGAACGAATGTATTGTATTTGAAAACAACAATGCTATAATGAGGTCTTAAATAATTTAAAGGGTTCATGTAAAGCTATTCAATCGGGACAACATCCATGAAATCACAAACAATCCATCTCAATAATGCTGTGTTCACACCAGACGCGGAACACAGGGATAAATCACGTTATTCGCACGTAAATAGACGTGTGAACATTTGAGTTTACTCGCTTCATTCGCGCATCAAATTCACTGCAGAACAGACGTGAATTTGCGTCATGGGCAGGGTTTCTGTCTGCCCGGTGACTGTAGCTTCGTTGCTAAATGTCTAACATGGATTTTATTGATAAAATAGCTGTGTTTATGTGCTTTATAAAGACTGAAAAACAGTGTTGATACGTTTGGAGCAGTGTCTGAGTCCACTAGATACTTTCAGAGGTGCACCCAGGTCTGTGAGCTCATAAACTCCTCCAGAAACTTAACCTGGATGACGAAGGCTTTCAGTGGTGCTTCTGACTGAGCCAAGCCCAGTTTGATGAACTGTTGCCGGTGTCGGCTGGAGGATTTCCCCCGGGACACCAACAACAGGTGCTACGTCACAATCATGCCCCTACAAGAGCAAGCTCCTGATTGGTTAAGGCGGCGCGAATGCCCGCAGAAGTTCAGATTTTTGAACTCGAGCAATTTGCGTGATTTGCGCGTTAAGCGCGTCAATCGTGCAAAACAATCAATTCGCACCTTGCCATTCGCGCGTATTGCGCCATCTGCGCCATGCCATTCACTCATATCGCGCCGCAGGATGCCTATTCGCGCGTTTGCATTGACTTAACATGTAAATCACTCGCTCTTGATGCTTCTTCGTCTGGTGTGAACGCAGCATTAGACTAACAAAACTCAATTCACCAGTATGGTTTAATTATCTTACTGTAAATGACATTTGTTTGAAAGTTCTCTGTTTATATAGCATATATGTTGATAACACTGACTTGGGCAGATGTGCATGCATTTAGTTTATTGTAATTCTTAAAGCTTGTTTTTTTTTTTTCTAACAGTTATGTTGAAAAAAATGTGTATGTGTACAACTAAAGTTTGCTTGTTTTGACAGATTATTTAAAATGTGTCTAAGAAATGACTAATTAATAATTTTTTTTATTTTTTGATGGGGCAGGTAAAAACTTTTCTACTTTTTCCCAACTGAGCCATTAGAAAAAATCCTTAACGTTTAGCCCTGTACAAGTCAAAAATTTCATTCATAATAGTTTTAAAAAGGTCTTAAAGTCTTGACTTGGTGAAACCTGCAGAAACCTTGTATTTACGTTTGAACAGAAGTCAGAGTTTGCCAGGGTATGAATAAATTCAGGCTTGACTATATGTGTATGTATCTGTGCATGCACACTCCTGAAAACCACAATAAATTCCTTGCGCACACTTGTGATTGTGTTTCTAAAAGTGAGAATGATGAAGTTTGTCCATGTTTTGTCCTTAGGGTCGCGTTGCTCGGATTCAACAGATAGAAAAAGACATGCTGAGGATTCGGACACGTTTACAGGCCCAGTCTACCGATTCAGAGGTACTGCCTTATTCTACCTCAGTAATTAGGGTTTTATATTAATATATATGTGTGTGTGTGTATATATATATATATATATATATATATATATATATATATATATATAGGTCAGAATTATTCGCCCCGTTAATTTTTTTCCCTAATTTCTGTTTTTTCAACACATTTCTAATCATAATAGTATTAATAACTCATTTCTAATAACTGATTTATTTTATTCTTGTCATGATGACAGTAAATAATATTAGACTAGATATTTTTCAAGACACTTCTATACAGCTTAAAGTGACATTTAAAGGCTTCACTAAGTTAGGCAGTTAAGGGTAATTAGGCAAGTTATTGTATAATGATGGTTTGTTCTGTAGACCATTAGAAAAGAAATTAGCTTGAAGGGCCTAATAATTTTGACTATAAAATGGTTTTAAAAAAATTAAAACCTGCTTTTATTCTAGCCAAAATAAAACAAATAAGTCTTTCATATCAGACATACTGTGAAAATTTCCTTGCTCTGTTAAACATCATTTGGGAAATATTTAAGAAAGAATATATATATATATATTTTTTCCAATATTTATTTTGACATTTGTGGTCTGATTGTGCAAGTATTTGTTCCTCTTCACTGATGTTATTTCTTTATTAGAGCTGTACTTTCCATGTCAGCGTCAGTGTTTTCCGTGCATGTTCCAGTTTGCAGTCTTCTGCTTTGAAACTTGTCCAGTAGTGAGGGGAAATGGTGCGCAGAAAATGCATCTGTGCGTAAAGACTGAAAGCATGAAAGTTTAATTGAATAAGCACGCTCTACTAATGCATCAGGCTTGCTTGGTTTGAGCGAGCGTAAAAAGCAGTGTGACCCAGCTTTAGGATGCACTGAGCTTATCTAGCTAACATTCCTGTGTTATGCACCTTTACACTAACTACATGCTTTGATTTAAAATGTC
The DNA here is from genome assembly GCA_903798205.1 of Danio tinwini. NCBI lineage: Eukaryota > Metazoa > Chordata > Actinopteri > Cypriniformes > Danionidae > Danio > Danio tinwini. The sequence continues at coordinate 6,320,476 of CAIGQZ010000643.1, read as the reverse complement.
TATATATTTATTACATTTTAAAGAAGTAATTTTTTAACTAGATTTCAGCACTATACAGTGCAAAGATCACAGGACTCAATGACTACAAACCTGTTGCCCTAACATCTGTGGCCATGAAGTCATTCGAAAGACTGGTGCTAGCATATCTGAAGGACATCACTGGACCTTTTGCTGGACCCCCTGCAGTTTGCCTATAGAGCAAACCGGTCTGTGGATGATGCAGTCAACATGGGACTGCATTATACCCTACAACATCTGGACAAACCAGGGAACAACGCAAGGATACTGTTTGTAGATTCAGTTCTGCCTTTAACACCATCGTCCCATCACTGCTCGAGAACAAACTGACCCAGCTCTGTCTGTCAATGGATCACCAGCTTTCTGACAGATAGACAACAGCTAGTCAGAAGGCTAGTCACATCCGACAGCCACACCATCAGCACTGGTGCCCCCCAGGGATGCTTTCTCTCCCCACTGCTCTTCTCCCTGTACACAAACGACTGCACCACAAAAGACCCCTTCATTAAGCTCTTAAAGTTTGCGGATGACACTACTGTTATCGACCTCATCCGGAACAGTGATGAGTCTGCATACAGACAGGAGGTGGAGCGGCTGGCTTTATGGTGCAGATACAACAACCTGGAGCTGAACACACTCAAAACAGTGGAGATGATTGTAGACTTTAGGCAAAACCCCCCTGTACTCCCCCCACTCATCATCATGAACAGCACTGTGACTGCAGTTGAGTCATTCAGGTTCCTGGGCACCACCATCTCTCAGGATCTGAAGTGGGACATTCACATAGACTCTATTGTGAAGAAAGCCCAGCAGAGACTGTACTTCCTTCGTCAGCTGAGGAAGTTCAACCTGCCACAGGAGCTGCTCGTACAGTTCTACTCAGCTGTCATCCAATCCATCCTCTGCACTTCAATCACCGTCTGGTTCAGCTCAGCTGCCAAAACTGACCTCCGTAGACTACAGCGAAGAGTCCAGACTGCTGAACGAATTACCGGCACTACCCTTCCTACACTTCAAGAACTGTTCTCTTCCAGAGTGAGTAAAAGGGCTCGTAAAATCACTCTGGACGCCTCACACCCAGCACACTACCTGTTCCAACTGTTACCGTTTCATTGGAGTTCACCTGTGGTCAATTCAGTTGATTGAACATAATTTGAAAAGGCATACACCTGTCTATATAAGATCCCAGGGTTGACAGTGCATGTCAAAGCACAAACCAAGCATGAAGACAAAGGAATTGTCTATAGACCTCCAAGACAGGATTGTCTGAAGGCACAAGGCTGGGGAAGGTTACAGAAACATTTCTGCTGCTCTGTAAGTTCCAATGAGCACAGTGGCCTCCATCATCCGTAAGTGGAAGATGTTTGGAACCACCAGGACTCTTCCTAGAGCTGGCCGGCTATCTAAGCTGAGTGATCGGGGAAGAAGGGCCTTAGTCAGGGAGATGATCAATAACCCGATGGTCACTCTGTCTGAGCTCCAGCGTTCTTCTGTGAAGTGAGAAGGACTTTACAGAAGGACAACCATCTGTGCAGCAATTCACCAATCAGGCCTGGAAGCCACTCCCCGCCTGGAATCAGAAGAGCTTGAAGGCGGGGCAAGCATTGCAGGATTTGTTTACTGCAGCAAGTTGACATGGCAACTGTTTTGAACTATTTCTGAGCGATGTGTTTGGTGTTTTTAGGTGCAAATATGCGTTCTGCGTGAATGTGTCCTAAATCTGCGCATGAGGTGAACATTTTGCAGTGAAAACCAGTCGCTCCCAAATATATTTTGAGCTCGCATAGATAAAATTCCGGCCGCATATACGTAATATTTAAAAAACAATTGTGTAAAAAAAAAATGTAGCCAGAAAAACTGACAACTATATAAATATATACGTATAAGACATTTTATAAACATAATAAAATTTTTATAAATGAGCTATTTAAGTTCATATTTTAAGTCTCCATTATCGAGTATGGTCACATTGCGCATGTGATTTGTCTCTGAGTGGATTAGTCCTATTGGGCACTTTTACTCTTCCTCCATGTGTGTGTAATCTGCAATTAGAAAGTAATGTAGGTCAGGAGAGCCTGATGCTCCTGCAGCAGCTGCTCTATAAACTGCTTGATATGCTCAGTGCACAGGTGATTTGTGTGTCTCTAACACACACACTCTCTGCTGTCCTCAGGTCAAGCATGAGCCGCTGAGTCAGACTGAAGGATCTCATGCAGCAGGAGACGCAGGCGCCGCTGCTGCTTCTGCATGCTCGCAGGTAAGATACACTTCATTGCTCTGACACTCTTTTACACTGTTTTTACTGAGGGAAGCTCCTCCGGTGGCCGTTGTGTTTCTGCCAGTGGGTGCCGAGGATTTCTGGCCCTTTTTGAAAGACCTTCCAGTCGGTGCCAAGAGCTTCGCTGTGCTTTGAATAATAATGATTTGAATGCAGATGCTAATGCTTTTATTGTTCATTAGAGAGCTTTGAAATTCTAAGCAGATACAGGAGGGTTTGTCCGTACCTTTTAGTTGCAGGAAGCTGATAGGGGGTGGGGGGTTTTCAGACTGTGTGTGCTTTAATTCTTGTAACAATTCATGCTAGAAATATGCTAACAACTTACTTATTCATTTTAAAATCATGCTACAAACATTGTCACTATAAACATGCTAGTTTATAATATATAATGTTCATTCAGGTTAGATTCTTGCTAGAAACATTCTAATATATACTATAAAAATGCTAACAGAATGTTAATCCATGCTAAAAATCATGCTAACAACATGCTAATTCACACTAGAAACATACTAATTTATACTAGAAACATGCTTACAACTTGTTTATTCATACTAGAAACACATTAAAAACAATGCATTTTAAAATATTGTTAGCAACATGGTAATTCACGTTAGAAACATGCTAATTTATACTATAAACATGCTACCAACATCTTAATTCATATTAGAAACGTGCTAACATGTTAATTCACACTAGAAACATGCTAATTTACACTATAAACACATTAAAAACATAATTCATTCTCAAATAATGTTAGCACCATGCTAATTCACATTAAAGACATGTTAATTTATACTATAAATAAGCTAATTCATGTTTAAATCATAATAGCAACATGCTAATTCACACTAGAAACATGCTAATTTATACTATAAACATGCTATTAACATTTTAATTCATGCTTCAAACACGCTAACATGTTAATTTACACTAGAAACACGTTAACAACTCGTTAATTCATTCTTAAATCATGTTAGCAACATGCTAATTCACATTAGAAACCTGCCAATGTATATTATAAACTTGCTAACAACTTTGCTAATTCATGTAAACATTAATTCACACTAGATACTTGTTAATTTATACTATGTATAAACATGCTAATCCACATTGAAATCAAAATATAAGCATGCTAATTCACACTAGAAACATGTTAATCCATACTACAAACATGCTGTCAACATGCTAATTCATACAAGAAACATATTAACAACATGCTAATTAATGTTAAAATCATTCTAGCAACATTCTAATTCATGTTAGAAATATGCTAATAACTTGCTAATTAATGCTAGCTGTAAGCTAATTCAATCTAAAAAGCTAAGTCTGTCTATCTATCTTGTCTATCAATCTACAGTGTCTATCTATCCACCGACCCACCCAGCCATACTTTTTCAAACTGTTTTAATCTAAACAAACTATATCCAACAGATTTTCTTAAGTCAGCATAAAGTTTGACTTTAGTGTGTGTGTGTGTGTGTGTGTCTGTGTGTGTCTGTGTGTGTGTGTGTGTGT
>CAIGQZ010000643.1:6281335-6316655 GCA_903798205.1 Danio tinwini | reverse complement strand
TGTGTCTGTGTGTGTGTCTGTGTCTGTGTGTGTGTCTGTGTGTGTGTCTGTGTCTGTGTGTGTGTGTCAGGGCTCAGCTTCTCGTGTGGATCATGATTCGGCCAGTGAGATGAGCAGTGCGGGCAGTTACTCTGTTCCACGCCGACTGACCAGCCATCTGGGCACTAAGGTAAACCACTGACAGACTTGCATTCTCTGTCATTGGCTTTAATGCTGCTTTAACCCCCAAGCATCTTAGAAGACTTTATCGGTGCAAAATCATTTGGTTTTGATTAAAAATATATATTTTTATTCATCCAAGCAGTTTGTGACGTGGCTAGTTTTTGTAAGTTTGCCAGATATTCTGCTTTGAAAATCTGCATTACGTGGCGGAACGTTTGTCTTTGTTTTGGTCATTTAACCCACCCAATGCCAGTTTATCCAATTATAATTTAGCACCCAGGGTTGCCTTGTTGGAAAACAGCATATTTCATTCATTCAGTCAGGAAGGCTCTGAAAGCATGCGTCCGTGACCGAAATGCAACCTCCGGTGGACAGTAGTAGACTCCGAAATGAGATCCAGAGGTGGTTATTAATTAGCAAATAATCATTATGAACGTAAGCATTAGGTGAGCAGTTTACATTGTAATCGCGTGTCCTAACAACATGTTACATGACAAGATTTGCAGTGATAAGCAATTAGGCTGTTTGCACCAGACGAAACACGACAGAAATGTAAATACAGCCATTCAGAAGCACAGAATAGTGCACTCACTGCACTCCAGCCAAATGGTAAGGTTTATATCTAATTAATTAACATTAATTAACATAATTAACTTTAACATTATTAAATGTAGATGCTGAATCACTGATTTGTGTTGGTCAGTGGTCATCATTTGGGAAATATTTCATATTTTTAAAAATCACAGGAGGGCGAATTATTTTGACTTCAACTGTACATATTTATTTATCAAAGACATACAGATATGGCCACTGAAAATGCGTGTTTCTTTGTGGGCAGTGCTGCAATTTGTCACACGCTGTGCTGCAGTAGCAAAGGCTGCAAAGGCCAGGTGGCACAAGGAACAACCGCTTTTCCATTGTCAGGCCAGTGTGAACAAAAAAGTAGGGTTAGCCTACTAGAGAAATTTATGTCGGACAGTGATCTGAGCGGTATTGGTTTACCGGCGAGCGTGAGCGGAATGTTAACGGAGCACTTGCTTTGGGCAGTTAGCGACCATTGAGTGAATGCTTAGCGGAGCACCACTCACATGCTCTGGCTGCTACAGTGTATCAGTTCAGTATGTTCAACTGCCCCCTGCTGGTCATGTCTTTGTGTTAGACCATTTTGTGCTGTGCCATGCAGTACTGCAGCACTGTGTGTGGTCACGTTCATTCAGTAGCTACATCTCTATGACATTTGGCTAAAAAGAATATTGAGAGCTTCTCACCAACTTTAAAACAATTAAGGGCTGCCTTATGAAGGATTTTTAATGGAGTGATTTGTGGTTTCAGGTGGAAATGGTGTACTCTCTGCTGTCCATGCTGGGCACTCATGATAAAGACGATATGTCCCGAACACTGCTGGCCATGTCCAGCTCTCAGGACAGCTGTATCGCCATGCGTCAGTCGGGTTGCCTGCCCCTGCTCATCCAGCTGCTTCACGGAAACGACAAGGACTCTGTGCTGCTGGGAAACTCACGAGGCAGTAAAGAGGCCCGCGCCCGAGCCAGCGCCGCCCTGCACAACATCATCCACTCGCAGCCGGACGACAAGCGCGGGCGCAGAGAGATCCGCGTGCTGCACCTGCTGGAGCAGATCCGGGCCTACTGCGAGACCTGCTGGGAGTGGCAGGAGAGCCACGAACGCGGCGTGGATCAGGACAAAAACCCCAGTGAGTGACCCTTCATATTGGGCTGTACAAGTGTCCGCAATAGCAAAGAGAAATGCATGCGGTCCTTGTGTCATTATTATTTTTCAGTTTAAGGATTAAAGCTGCGGTCGAACTGCACTTTTCATCTCATAAGCTTCAGACCGGAAACACAAGCTTGTGTCGCTGCATTGCAAAGTTCAAGCTTGGTGAACTCTGACCTGCGAAATCGCATCACATGATTGCTTGAAACCAATCAAAGATCAAAAACATGACCTCTCTGTACAGAATTTTAAAATACGGAGCAATCACAGGCTTTTTTTTAACCTTTAATCATCTTGTTTAATCCCGTTCCTTTTCGCAGCACCGTACAACAGAATTTCGCATTCTCAAACTCGCATGATTGTGGCTTAATAGAAGTGTTTGCAGTAACACTCCACAATAAGGTTGTTTTAGTTAACACATTTACTAACATGATCAAACAACGAACAATACATTTGTTACTGTATTTGTTCATCTTAGTTAATGAAAATAAAATAGTTTGTTAGTTCATGTCAACTCACGGTGCATGAACTTATGTTAACCAGCATGAATCTTGATGTTAATAATGCATTAGTAAATGTTGAACTATGATTAGTAAATATTGTTCATACTTAGTTGAAGTCAGAGTTATTCACTCCCCTGTTTATTTTTTCCCCCAATTTCTGTTTAACGGAGAGATTTTTTTTCAGCACATTTCTAATCATAATAGTTTTAATAACTCATCTCTAATAACTGATTTATTTCCTCTTTGTCATGATGACAGTAAATAATATTTGACTAGATATTCTTTAAGACCCTTCTATACAGCTTAAAGTGACATTCAAAGGCTTAACTAGGTTAATTAGGGGTTAGGGTAATTAGGCAAGTTATTGTATAATTATGGATTGTTCTGTAGACTATCGAAAAAAAATAGCTTAAAGAGGGGAATAATATTGACCTTAAATGGTGTTTAAAAAAATTTATTCTAGCCAAAATAAAACAAATAAGACTTTCTCCAGAAGAAAAAATATTATCAGACATACTGTGAACATTTCCTTGCTCTGTTAAACATAATTTGGGAAATATTTAAAAAAGAAAAAAAATTAAAAGGGGGGCTAATAATTCTGACTTCTACTGTAGTTTATGTTAGTAACTACATAAACTAATGAAACCTTATTGTGCTGCGACTGTGTTTGCTTATTCTTGTGGTGGTTTCAAAATCTACCAACAGTATTGGGCAATGTGCACTATTTGTGCATTTATTTTGTTCAGTAATGGGCAACGATTAATCACATCCAAAATAAGTTTGTTTATAAAAATATATTTATTTATTATGTATATATTTATTATATACAGTTGAGGTCAGAATTATTAGGCCCCGTTTATTTTTTTCCCCAATTTCTGTTTGACGAAGAGATTTTTTTTAACACATTTCTAATCATAATAGTTTTAATAACTCATTTAATAACTGATTTATTTTATCTTTGCCATGATGACAGTAAATAATATTTGACTAGATATTTTTCAAGACCCTTCTATACAGCTTAAAGTGACGTTTAAAGGCTTAACTAGGTTAATTAGGGGTTAGGGTAATTAGACAAGTTATTGTATAATGATGGTTTGTTCTGTAGACTATCAAAAAAAAAAAAAGCTTAAAAGGGCTAATAATATTGACCTTAAAATGGGTTTCAAAAAATTGAAAACTGCTTTTATTCTAGCCAAAATAAAACAAAAGACTTTCTCCAGAAGAAAAAATATTATCAGACATACTGTGAAAATTTACTTGCTCTGTTAAACATCATTTGGGAAATATAAAAAAAAGAAAAAAAAATCAAAGAGGGGCGAATAATTCTGACTTTAACTGTATATGTAATAAAAGTAAAACTTTTATTTTTGCATGGCCATTTCAATTTAATTTGTATTATATACATATATATTTTATAACCACATAAGTAAAAAAAAAATATTGCTCTAATATATGCATGCATGTGTGTATGTATATGTACATAATAAATATACACAGTACATACACATTGTCAAAACATAGTTTTTATGTTGGATATAATTTAATCATGATCTATTTTATAATTAGCACTATTCAGCTTTCTAATTAAACTATTTTCTATATCCGTTTTAGTAATTTTAGCACTTCAGCTCAATTGATTTCAGACAACATTTCTCTTTTGTTTTTCAGCTTTGTTTAAATGATCACAAATGTTAGCGTATGTTGGCATATACAGTGTAGGGATACAAGTAATATAGTGCCAACATATTAAGGTACTAAATGTGCTACTTGGTTACTTTTTAAGGAAGGTAATAAGAAAGTATGTGTTGTTTTGCATTTTGTGAAGCGTAAGATGGGCATAAAATTGTAATGTATAACTTTTTTTTTTTGTCCAACACTGTTATTATGTTATAAATTGCTTATGAATTAAAAGTCACTTTATTTAAAGGTGCAAGGTTCCTGCTATTAACCACACATACACTTTTGTCTTAATAAACTCCTAAATTGCTGCTTATTCAAAGTTATAAAGGTAGTAGCTGGGTTTAGCTATTGAGTAGGATAAGGGATGTATAATAAAGTCATGCGGATTATGTGCTTTAAGTACTAATGAACAGCCAATATCTTAATGATACACAGTTAATAAGCTACTAGTTAATAGTGATTTTCTTATTTCAAGTGTTACACCCCCCACCCCACAATAATAAATACAAATAAATTAAAAATAAATGAATCTAAACTAAACCGTATTTGTTTATATTTATATACAGCATATATTTGTTTTATTTAGTTTTTCTTTTGCTTCACTATAGTTTACAGAAGCATCCCTGATGCATTAGCATTAGTTCAAATAAAACACAACCAGTGAAATACACATAGCTGATATACTCCAGTAGTAAATTCCACACCATCCCATATACTACAAGTGTTTTACTAATTTATAAATGTGATTCTTATGAAATGCTCGGATGGGAAAGAGCTTAATGGAGGATGTCATAACTCTTCCTAGTGGGTTGTCACATAATTAATGCATGTGAAGCTGTATAACCTTGTTAATGTGCTTTTGCTTTGGTTGCAGTGCCTTCACCGGTGGAGCATCAAATTTGCCCGGCGGTTTGTGTCCTCATGAAGCTTTCCTTTGATGAAGAGCACAGACATGCCATGAACGAGCTCGGTACGTTTTAATATTACAGGGTGTCTATGGGGTCTTAACAAGTCTTAATGTCTTACATTTCCAAAACAAAGGTTTTAAAGTCTTAAATTCACTAAAATATTATGTTGTCGGTCTTAAATCTTTTTTAAACGGGTCTTAATTTTTTTTTGTACATGTCAAGCTACACAATCGAGTCAGAATCCATCCAATCACCAACAATCCACCTCAGAAAAACTTTTAACAAATGATTTATTCGTATTTATTAACTATGTTTTCCAGTATGGTTTAATTATTTTCCTTATAATAACATATTTCAAGTTTGTGTTTGACTTATTATAGTTATTCAAACTTGTACAAAATATTGAATGAGAACTAAAGGTAAAAACATTGATAACATGCTCCACAATATTATAGGTACTGGTCACGAAGCTTCTCAATATTATGCACTACTCATTAGTCAATCGAGTCAAAATATTAGTTCTGCAGTCAAGATAATAAGGGAAAAAGATTTGGGATGCACATTTGAAGATGAGAACTGGGGAAAAATTGAACTAAATTAAAATTAATGTCTAGAGATGTTAGAACACGTCTTATACAGTTTAAAATTTTACATAGATTTTACTGGACTCCTAAGAGACTGTTCAGAGCAGGTTTCAAAAGCAATCCAGAATGCTGGCGATGCCAAGACGAAACAGGTGACCTATTTCATATAATCTGGCAATGCCCAGAAGTCCAACATTTTTGGAGAGAGGTGCATGAATATCTTGTAAAAATATTGCACACCCAGTAAGACTTCTGCCCAAGATTATAAATACAGTACTTGGTGACCCATGTCCATTAAGCTACATGAATAAAGCTGAATCACACTGGATACAGAGCTGTATCATGCTAGGCAGGCGGGTCATTGTTAAAAACTGGAAATCTTCCAGTAAACCTCCAATCTTCGAGTGGATCTCAGAGTCAGGACGAACTGCAGCTCATGAAGAACTCTTCTACAGTTTACATGGAAGAATTGAAATTTATTTTGATAAATGGTGAAAATTTCTAAATTTCTGCGACCCACAATGTTAGCAAACATGTAGCGCGACAAATTAATTCATAATTAAGGTTATGATATTAGCAAAACCCCCCCCCCCCCCCCCTTTTTTTTTTTCCTCTTTCTTTTCTTGTTTTGTGTGTGTTCTGGTTTGGTTTACTTACGCAATTTGCATAATGTTATTTATTTATTTTGTATTGTTCAGCTTTTATGTTAATGCTCAGTATTTGATATTCATCTGCATTTTTTAAAACAAGAAAATCAATAAAAAGTTCAAATGAATATTGAATAAGAACATCTTTGCTTGCTTTGACACATTATTTAAAAAGTAAGGATAATATATTAGAAAAATTCCTTAGTTAAGTTAGTTAAGTCTGAAATTTATTTCATATTTATTTATTTTTTAAACATTTATTTGTGATTGTTTTCTCAAATTTTAACAAAACATTTTGTACAATCAAGGTTGTAATCCCCCCCCCCCCATTTTGAACCTTGCCGCCGATATTAATTAGCAAACAAATAAAGTTAGAATACAATTACAACAGGAGTAGGTAAAAATAAAGCAAAATGGAAAATATTAATAATAGTAATAATAAATAAATAAAAATAATAAATTATAATAATTATAAAAATAATCAATAAATAAAGACAAAAAATAAAGTTTAAAAATAATTCAAATAAATAAATAATTACCTACAGTACATAATAATACAAATCAATAATCTGATACATTTATAGTGGTCTTTTACATAAATATGATACCAAACCATATTGGTGGTCACAAAAAACCTGTTTGCACAGATTTCTTTATATAAATCAGTTAAAGGAGAGAGTCTTCCTTTTTTCAAAATATGTGATCATAGGTTGCCATGTCTCATACAATTTTTGGACAGATCCCTTCATTAAATATTTAATTTTTTCTAATTTCAAATGTAAGATCAGATCACACATCCACATTGAAGCTTTAGGTGAAGCTGCTGATTTCCACTTAAGTAGTATTCTTCTCCTTGCTAACAAAGTCGCGAAGGCGATAACATTTTTTTCCTTGTTGGTCAACGATATCTTGTGTTCTGGTACACCAAAAATAGCTAACTAATAGCTTTAACTCTAAATTAAAGGCATCATTTATTGTTTTAAATATTTGTGCCTAATAGTCACTTAACTTTTCACAAGCCCAGAACATATGGACATATTGATTTTAAAAAGGTCTTAAATAGTCTAAAATTTGGCTTTATGAAACCTGCGTAAAAAGCCAAAGTTTATTTATAAAACACTTCTTTTACAAACAAAAAGTGCCGAACAGTCAGAAATGAGTTCAGTAAAATCTAAATATTATTAAAACATTATAAAATATAATACAATGGAATAAAAATAGTGTATATGATAAAATAACAGCTCACACACAGTGTTAAATGCCAGACTGTATAGGACTAAAAGGGGACCTATTATGCAAAAATCACTTTTATAAGCGGGTTTAAAGCAGCTTCTAGAGGAAAAAAAAGAAACACTTTGATTGACTTTCTCCCTTTGTATGTATCATCAGAGAGGAAAAGCCCCGCCCACTAGTGACCATCTCTCCCTCATTAGCATAGGACATTAGTCTTGTTTTTGTGTCTGCCACTATCCTGACCCACAGGCATTTGTAGCTCCGCCCTCTTCTGAACATAGCACAATAGAATTTAAATGAAAGATTTTAGATGAAAGCCTGAAAGGGTCCGTTTCAGCGAGTTATAAAACATTATTTGTGTGGTATTTTGAGCTGAAACTTTACAGACACACGCTGGGGACATCAGAGAGTTGTTTTACATCCTGTTAAAAGGTGCATAGTAGGTCCCTTTAAAACAGAAAGTGTTTGGTCATTTCTAACATGTATAATTATATAATGTTTATATTATGTGTTATTTTGGAACAATATTAGCTGATTATGTTAATGCACGGTTCATGCAGGCGGTCTTCAGGCGATCGGGGAGCTGCTGCAGGTGGACTGTGAGATTTATGGTCTTACCAATGATCACTACAGTGTTACACTAAGACGATATGCTGGGATGGCTCTGACTAATCTGACCTTTGGAGATGTTGCTAACAAGGTGCGTTATTTCTCTCATTGTTTTCTGTGTAGATTTCATTATATTCTGTATTATTGTATTAATTTGCTACTTTTTGTGTTGTCCACAGGCAACACTTTGCTCAATGAAAGGTTGCATGAGGGCCATGGTGGCTCAACTGAAGTCAGAGAGCGAGGACCTACAGCAGGTATTACTGTTTGCAAATGCTTTTTATACTAATTGTATATTAGGTTGTATTAGTTAACATGTGTTAGACATTACTTAATCTAAACGTATATCAATGTGTTAATTAATTATAGGTGGGCATAGATTAATTTTTTAATCTAGATTAATCTCGCTGTAATCTTGGAATGAATCTAGATAAAAATGGCTCATTTGAATTCTGCATTCAGAATATGTGTGCTACCCAAATAATGACTAAAGTAAGTCTTTGAGAACGGGTTTCTCCAGCCAGGTGGTGCATTAGACCAGGGTTATAGTTAGATGTGGAGCTAACATTAATCAGATTCACTCTAGTGAACTGCATCCATGTTGGCACGTCACGTTTGATGTGGTCATTTCACAGTAGGAATACACACTGGTTTGAAGACTCGTTCTCGCCACCTACAGTGCATTTCAGCCAGGTATACATCCGCGCTAAAATATCAAGGTGAAAGTCATCATAGCATAGACCCAACTCCCAACCCAACTGTGAGAATAGATTAACGGCAATGTTTTTTTTTTATCGCCTGATAAGAGTCTCACGTTAATGCCGATAACGGCCCACCAATATAAATAATACTTTAGTTAACATGATCTAATGGTGAACGATGACTTCTTTAAGCATTACATAAGCTTTGTTAATGTCCACTTGCTTATATTCTAATGTATCTCTTCACATTAATGGCCAAACACTGTCAAGATGCAAACACTGTCAAGCAAAGCTAAATCTTTATGTAAACTAAACTTAAATGAATGTGGAAATTGATACATTAGATTTAATGCATTAGTTAACATGAACAAATGTAAGTGACATATGAAATAATGTTGGAATATTCCTAATCCACTTTGCTTTAATGATGAATCCTGTTAGTAAAGCGTTCACAGACATGAATAACAGGCCTGTTAAAGTGCAATATTCAGCTTCAACTTGCATGTCATTCATGTTGGTATACTAATTAGTAGCATGGTTTATCAGTAGCAAATTATTTATTAGGTGAAATAGGAACATTATTGTAATGTACACTATTCCAACATTATCTAATGTGTTACTAACATTTGTTCATTATTTGTCTTATACTAATGTGTACATTAGTTTATATGTTTAGTTAATATTAACAAAGATTAAGTAATACTTTAACGTGGTGTTCACTGTTAATTCATCATGTACTAATACAACATTATTGTAAAGTGTTACTCTGTTAATAACACTTATAATCCATTCCATAAAGAATTTCAACAAGAGGAAAGACATTGATGAGTTTATATACGAAGATACTTTGTGTACTGATTTAGATTATATAACCTGACAGGTATTTATTTTCAGGTTTATTCGACAAAGACAATGCACATTAAAAATACAGAAATGTACTAGAATTAGCCAAAAGGCTATTTTGCTTCTGCAGTCTCAGGGCTGATGGCAAAATAGTCACTCTAAAAATATACAACAATTAATAAATAAGTAATAAATACAAGCTTCAAAATACATATACAACTTACGATACACCACAGAATTATACCTTAAACCAACAAATCAGTATCTCACTCACCTCACTCAAACACATATGCAAGGTATGTGCTTTATTTAGAGGTTAAAAAATATATATGCATAAAATAGCTGAGCAGCGACAATAGATTGCAGCTTTCTGTATTCTGTGTTGAAATGTCGTGCATGTATCAGTGTTATTTAGCGATTTTCTGATTTTGTGTGGTATTTACATACAGCAGGGGAAATAAGTATTTAACACGTCACCATTTTTCTCACTATTTCTAAAGGTGCTGTTGATTTGAAATGTTTCCCAGATGTTGCTAGCAACCAAAGAAATCCATATATGCAAAGAAACTAAACTACTAAGTGTAGAAATGAAATCATGCTTAATAAAATTAAACGACACCAGAGTGTCCGCGGAGTCTAATGTCTAATATCAACTTTAAGAAAAGTATTTCAAGTTGATAAATCAAGTATGAGAAAATGAAGGCCCTTAAAAAGGTAGTAAAGTCTTAATTGCATTTTACGAGGTTTTAGTTTTGTTCAAGTGTTGTCCAAAGTGTTTGACTCCTAAAAAGCATAAATATATAAATTTTCCTTCTAATATTAATATTGGCGTGCTCGATCCACACGATTGCTTAGGGTCGGGGTGCAGCCGGCCAAGCTCCTTTGTCTGGGTGATGTCACGTAATTTGTGACAAACGAGGAAAGGTGATGTGACGCTCTCCACATGAAGTGAAACCATAAAGTGAAACAGACGGGATAATGGGAAAATGTAAGTTTGTGTACTCCTGGTTGAAGAAAAACTGTGGTTGAAGCCTGTCGCTGAAAACAACCACGTAATTTATTATTTCAAGCGTTGTTTCTTCCGAGCTTATCTGAGTTTTGTTGCAGTAGTTAAATAATTGATTTACTTAACTACTAGTGTTTATTAACAACCGTTTATTAAGTTAAAGGTTTGATACCGATTAGAGCTTGAAGTGGTGATGAGGTTAAAATATTCTCAGAAGGTCTTTAAAAAGTATTAAAAATGTATTGAAATTTCCTTTAGGATTTTTGCATATACCCTGGACACAGAGTATTGAACACATGAAGAAAGGGAGGTGTAGTTCAGCAGTGAAAGCCCAGACAGCAGCTGAAATCTCTCAGTAGTTCTTCAGCAACTCTCTGCCCTTCCTCAATGTAAATGAATATCAGCTGCTTCAGTTCAACATCTACATTAGCAGGAGGATGAAGATCAAACCAGGGTGGACATTTCAGCAAGACAATGATCCAAAACACAGCCAAGTAGACTCTCAGATGCTTTCAGTGAAAGAAAATCAAGCTGAAGAATGGCCCAGCCAGTCTTGAATCCAATAGAAAATACAGAATAAAGCTCAGATTTAATAGACGAGACCCACAGAACCATTAAGATTTCGACTCTCTGTTGAAGTCTGTGAGAAACTCACACCTGAGCAATGCATGTGACTTCATTCTCCATATGAGAGGTATCTTAAGGCTGCCGTCATGACAAAGCTTTTTTATAAAGTATTAAACAGATTTCAGTAGTTCAGCACTTTCTCCTTCTGTCATTTCCTTATTACACAAAACTTATTTCTCAGATTTGTTTTATATTTATGTTTGTATTGTTTAGGTTTTTACCAAAATCTGCTTTAATGTCAACAGCTCCTTTAGAAAAATTATTCCCTGGAACAAAACATGACGTGTTCAATACTTTTTTTCCTCGCTGTATTTATTTTTGCATTTTTATTTAACTTTTAGTGACAAGGCAGCATTATTGATTCATACCTACAGGTAATTGCCAGTGTTTTGCGGAACCTCTCATGGCGAGCTGATGTGAACAGTAAGAAGATTTTGCGAGAAGTAGGCAGTGTCCGGGCTCTGATGGAGTGTGCCTTAGAGGTGCAGAAGGTAAGATATATCTTTGATTAATTCAGTAGTCACAATACAAACAAGCCATTCAGTCATTAAAGAAATAGTCTTTCTTAATTATGCTTACAGGAGTCCACATTAAAAAGTGTCCTGAGTGCCCTTTGGAACTTATCAGCTCACTGCACTGAAAACAAAGCTGACATCTGCACCGTTCCTGGAGCTTTGGCGTTTTTAGTCAGCACTCTAACCTACCGAAGCCAAACCAACACCCTTGCCATAATAGAAAGTGGAGGTGGCATTCTGAGAAACGTGTCAAGCCTCATCGCCACAAATGAAGAGCACAGGTAGAGTATGCTATATAAAAGCTGCACAAGGTCATGCATGTGTAAATCATAATATGTTTGATAATTTTCATTAAAAATATAACCCAAAACCAGTAGAACACTGTTATGTATTTTGCTGACATATATACTTGCATGATCCTATATGTTTGAAGCATGTTTAAAGCCCCTATTTTGCATTATAAAAGGTCATATTTTAGTTTTGGGGGTCTCCAACAACAGGCTGATATGCATGCAGGGTCAAAAAACACTTTCATTGTCTTATAATGCATTTATTTTTGCCTAAATATCCCAGCGACTCCCATATGATTTATTCAGCAATTCATTTGTTCCCAAACCCCTCCTTTATGTGATGCTTCTGATCTGCGGTGATTGGTCCGATGACCCAGTCTGTTGTGATTGGTCGACGAGACAGAGAGAAACGCCCAACATGGTGATGAAGTAGCAGAGTACATGAGAGCCCAATGCAGGAATGCAATAAAGCTATGCAGTTAAACACCAGCATATACTCTACTCTTAACCCTAACCCAAATAATAACAGACACACATTCAGTGTTAATCCACACAGTGGCAAAAGCTGAACTATTCTGAAAATTGACCACGCCACGCATGTGTAGGGACAGCTGATGGTACGGCAGAGGATCACAAGCACAAAACACATGTAAATCGGTAAAGGAAGAAGTATGCGTCGCGTTTTTAACAGGGTTTTAGACGCAATATGTGAACAGCCCCATAAAGATTTAACCTGAGAGATGCAGTACAAGCACTGATCTATAATAGATAAGTGTGAACAAGCCGCGCAGAGTGATTACAAGTTACAACACAGTTATGTTTTGCAAACTACAGAAAACAAGGCAACAATATTAATTACACTTACATATTGTTTAAGCAGGAGAAACACAGGATCTGGAGGAAGAAGAAACTGGTTCATATAAGCTGCATAACAGTTACTGACAACGTCTCGTACATTAGTATTATTTGCTGATCCTTTAATAACAAACAGATGGCGAATCTCGCGTTGCAGCATAGGTTATATTGTATTAATCATCAGAAAAATGACAGGAGCAAACACAGCACATGGGTACACTGTGGTACTGTTGTGAAAATGAACTTTAACCCTTAGTTCCCTACAGCCACATGTCTGCCATCTTCCAGTGATGGTAATCTTCATGTCATGATCAATCCCATGATCCCTCGCAGGCACATTCACGTTTCACTGGATCCAGCATGTCATATTTGGCGATGTCCCATATGGACGTTGACGCGTGCAGGCAAAAAATCAGAACAAAGGACAAATCATTCATCTGACTCTGAGTCGACTCAGAAGAATCAAGTTTTAAACAGGGTGCACTTTCAGATTTAAACTCAGCTGGATGTTTCCATTCACTTAGAGCTGTGTTACACACTGCATGGATGGTCATTTTCTAAAACCTATAATAGGGACTCTTTAAATAGTGAGATTGAGCATGTTGAGTGTTCATGCTAATGACATAACACCCTCCATATTCGGTTTGGTTTTAAGGAAAACGGAGAAACAGCAGTATGGCTTTAATATGCTGTGTTTTATTAGACTGCACAGAGTAGCATTATAACAGAAGCCTAAAATGTATTCAGTTTGATAAAACAGCACTGCTGCGCCTCCATATGATGAGGTGGACTGTGGCATAATAAAATCTCTGCTGCTTTCAAACCGTGTCATGCTTGTCTCTCATTTGTAATTGCTTCAGCATTTCTCTTTTCACTTCCACACTTTTGTTTTTTGTAAAAACATGCCCTCTAGTGGTGAAAAACTATATAGTGTGCTTTTAATATTTACACATGGGAGCAAACAGTTTACTTTTTTTCTTACTTATTTTCAGGCAAATATTGAGGGAAAACAGCTGTCTTCAGACTCTTCTTCAGCACCTTAAATCACACAGCCTGACGATAGTGAGCAACGCCTGTGGGACACTGTGGAACCTCTCCGCTCGCAACGCAAAGGATCAGGAGGCATTATGGGACATGGGTGCAGTCAGCATGCTGAAAAACCTCATTCACTCTAAGCACAAGATGATAGCTATGGGAAGCGCTGCTGCTTTGAGAAACCTCATGGCAAATCGGCCTGCCAAGTATAAGGATGCAAACATAATGTCTCCTGGGTCCAGTCTGCCGTCCCTTCATGTAAGAAAACAAAAAGCACTAATTGAAGAGCTAGATGCACAGCATCTCTCTGAAACCTTTGATAACATTGATAACTTGAGCCCAAAAGCGTCTCATAGGGTCAAGCCAAGACATAAGCATAATGTCTACGGTGATTATGATGGCGTCTGTCGATCAGATGGCTATAACCCCAATAGTGTTGGTGTTCGCTCGCCTTACATGAACACTCCAGTGCTCTCGAGCCCGTCCTCTAGAGACAACCGAGGAAATGCAGAAAGTGTCCGAGCCGAGAGAGACCGGAGTCTCGATAGAGAGCGAAGGGGGTTCCTTCCAGATGGTGAGGCTGCCAAACGAATGATGCAGATTCCCACGAGCGCAGCTCAGATTGCAGTAGTTATGGAGGAAGTACAGAACATGCACTTAAGTATGGATGACAGATCAGCAGGATCCACACCAGACCCTCACTCAGTGCAAGATGACATGATCCGACGTCAGACTGCTGTTCATGGTCACCAAAACATATACAGCTATAGCAAAACAGACCCATCAGGCAGACCCTGCCCAATGCCCAAACTGGAGTACAGAGCTTCTAATGACAGTCTAAATAGTGTCAACAGCACTGACGGCTATGGTAAAAGAGGGCAAATGAAGCCCTCAGTAGATTCCTATTCAGAGGATGATGAAGGCAAATGTTGTGTCTACAGAAAATATCCTGCGGACCTTGCCAATAAGATACACAATGCAAATCACATGGAAGATGACAATGGAGATCTGGACACACCCATTAACTACAGTTTGAAGTATTCTGATGAACAGCTCAACTCTGGTCGACAAAGCCCGAGCCAGAATGAAAGATGGGCACGGCCTAAGCTCCTCGATGATGAAATGAAACGGCCAGATCAGAAACCACCACGATCTCAAAGCCCAGGGTACCCTATGTATAATGAAGGCAGCAGTGAGGGAGAGGATAAGCTCAAAAAGTACCAACCCAGGTTTGTTCAACAGGACCTGTCTGCATTTAGGTCAAGAGGCTCCAGTGAGCAAATTAATAGCGGGTCAAGTCATGGACTTAACAAGAAGGTCTCTCAAACCATCTGCACTGTCGATGACTATGCAGATGACAAACCAACAAACTACAGTGAGCGCTATTCAGAAGAAGAACAGCTTGATGAGCAAACTCCCAGCTACAGCATGAAGTACAGTGAGGATCATCATGTAGAGCAGCCTATTGATTATAGTCTGAAGTACTCGGAAGCTGCTTCCAAGAAGGGCATGTTTAGTCATTCAAAGCCATCTTCTGCCCAAAGTTCTGTCAAAGACCATTTAAGCCAAGATAGTTCTTCTGCTGTGGCGTCTTTAAAGAATCAGGGCAGGCAAAAGCAGCTCCACCCTTCATCTGCTCAAAACAGATCAGGACCAACAAGAGCAGTTCAAAAGAACTCAACATGCAAGGCTCCTACAATAAACCAAGAAACATTACAGACCTATTGTGTGGAAGATACTCCCATTTGTTTTTCACGTGGTAGCTCTTTATCGTCATTGTCTTCAGAAGAGGATGAAATGGAGAGCTGTAAGCGTAATGTCAACTCTGCCAATAACTACCCAACTTTACCTATATCAGAAAAACAATCCACTAATAATGTTGCAGCTGACCAACGCACATCTGAGAGCCAATCATCAGTCCATTATGTTCGCGTCAAGCCCCCACGACATCATTTGGGACATGGCGATGGTTCCAGGCATCATAAAACTGTGGAGTTTTCATCAGGTGCTAAATCACCTTCTAAAAGTGGTGCTCAAACACCCAAAAGTCCCCCTGAACATTATGTACAGGAGACTCCTTTAATGTTCAGCAGATGCACTTCAGTCAGCTCCCTTGACAGTTTTGAGAGTCATTCCATTGCCAGTTCTGTGCAGAGTGAGCCATGCAGTGGGATGGTCAGTGGCATTATCAGTCCGAGTGACTTACCTGATAGCCCTGGACAAACAATGCCTCCAAGTCGCAGCAAGACACCGCCACCTCCACCTCCACGGTCCACATCAGTAAAACAGAAAGTTACAGTGCCACCTCACACTGAAAAACATGATTTGGCTCCAAGACATGCAGTGGTAAGTGCTGCTGTACAAAAAGTGCAAGTTTTGCCAGATAATGATACTCTTCTACATTTTGCCACAGAAAGCACTCCAGATGGTTTCTCCTGCGCTTCGAGCCTTAGTGCGCTAAGTTTAGATGAACCATTTATTCAAAAAGATGTTGAGCTGAAAATAATGCCCCCAGTTCATGAGGACGACCATAGTATTGAGGCAGAGCCTGATATGGAAGATTTGCAAGAGCCCAAAGTTCAGGAGAAATCACCGGCAACATCTGAAGCTGCAAAAGACATCTTGGATGACTCGGATGATGATGATGACATAGAGATTCTGAATGCTTGTATTAACTCAGCAATGCCAACAAAATCATCAAGAAAACCGAAAAAGCAGTCGACTTCAAGAATACCACCACCTGTGGCTCGCAAACCAAGTCAGCTCCCTGTTTATAAATTATTACCACCACAAAGCAGAGGACAACCGCAGAAGCATGTGGCTCTAGCACATGGTGAGGATATGCCCCGTGTGTACTGTGTTGAGGGAACACCCATTAACTTCTCCACAGCAACATCTCTCAGTGACCTTACAATTGATTCTCCCCCAAACGAGTTGGCAGGTATGGAGAGTTCAGCACCCCATGTAGAAGCATCTGGTCAAAGACGAGACACTCTGCCTGAAGGGAAAAGTGCAGAGGCAAAAGATACAGGTTTATCACCTCCCATGCAGTCTGCTCTTGCTGAGAACGAAGGAGATGATATTCTTGCTGAGTGTATCAATTCAGCAATGCCAAAAAGCAAAATTCACAAGCCGTTTAGAGTGCAGAAAATGCCTGATCAGGCTCAGCATCCATCCACTGCCACTGGCAGTCTAGTTCAGCAGGACCTGGAAAAGAAAAAGCCAACATCTCCTGTAAAACCTATGCCACAAAGTAGTGAATACAGAGCAAGGATGCTCAAACGGCCAGAGGCTACTAGTAGCTTGTCAGAAGCAGCAACATATCCAGATAAAAACAAAGAAAACAGAAAGCAAGAACCCAAAGTAGTCATAAGAGACTTTGCCGATAAGCCATCTAATGCTGAGGAGAGGACACGTCCCGGATTTACCTTTGATTCTCCACATCATTACACACCAATTGAGGGGACACCTTATTGCTTCTCTCGCAATGATTCACTGAGTTCACTTGACTTTGAGGATGAGGATCTTGACTTTTCTAAGGAAAAAGCTGAGCTGCGAAAAGATAAAGAGCACAGAAAAGTTCCTCTTCTGAAGTGCAGTTTGGAACAGCCAGTAAATACCAACATGGTCTCAACTTTTCAGAAGGCTCCAACAAAACCTCTTCAAAAAACTGTTTTTCCACAAGCACCCAAAGAAAATACTGTTGCAGTGTGCGATGAAAAGCAAAAGTTTTCTATTGAAGACACTCCCGTATGTTTTTCAAGAAACTCCTCACTTAGCTCACTAAGCGACATTGACCAAGAAAATAACAACAAAGATTGCTCTCACAAAGATGATGTAACTCAGATGGAGGTACCTAGGCCACAGGCATCTGGTTATGCACCAAAGGCCTTTCATGTGGAGGACACCCCTGTCTGCTTCTCTAGAAATAGTTCCCTAAGCTCTCTCAGTATTGATTCTGAAGACGACCTTCTCCAAGAATGCATCAGTTCTGCGATGCCAAAGAAAAAGAAACAACCACCAAGGAGTAAGACAGAAGAATCCGGGGTAAAGGAAGAAAAGAGCATGATGGCTGATGGTATTTTATCAGAGGAACCAGATCTTATATTAGATCTCACAGACACACATAGCCCTATTTCAGAGCAAGCCTTATCACCAGACTCTGAATCATTTGATTGGAAAGCCATTCAAGAAGGTGCTAACTCTATAGTCAGCAGTCTACATCAGGCTGCAGCGAGTCTCTCTAGACAAGGCTCTTCTGATTCAGACTCTATTCTTTCTCTCAAATCTGGCATCTCCATTGGGTCACCTTTCCACCTGCCTTTAAATCAAGATGATAAGCCTGCCACAAACAAAGGGCCAAGAATACTGAAACCAGGTGAGAAAAGCAGTTTAGAGGCCAAAAAGAAGGAAGAAGACACTGCCAAGAGTCTAAAAGGAGGAAAGAAAGTGTATAAAAGTCTAATAACAGGAAAGCCCCGACCCAGTCTTGAAAGCATGGCCTCTCAGCACAGACAAGCTCAAGCTCCTGTGATCTCTCGAGGGAGGACAATGGTTCACGTTCCTGGTGTCCGGAGCAGCTCTCCTAGTACCAGTCCAGTCCCCAAAAAGCCCCCTCCACGTGGCCAAATGTCAAAACCCCCATCTCAAGCACCAGGTCCTGGAAGCTCTCCCAGAACCATGAAAGTTCCACCGAGTTCTGAGCCTAGTCCTGCACCAGGTCCACCATCTTCCCAAGGAGGGTCAAGTAAAGCTTCCTCTCGCTCTGGGTCTCGAGACTCCACACCCTCTAGACCAGTTCAGCAATCTCTGACAAGGCCCATGCAGTCTCCTGGTCGTGCCTCTGTTTCACCTGGTAGGAATGGCTTGAGTCCTTCGAACAAACTATCTCAGTTGCCACGCACCGCTTCCCCTAGTGCATCTTCAACTAAATCTTCAGGATCTGGACGCATGGCTTACACTTCTCCAGGGAGGCAATTGGTACAACCAATGCCAACAAAGCAGAGTGGTTTGCCAAGAAGTACAAGTGGAATTCCTAGAAGTGAATCTGCCTCAAAAATCCTGAACCAGTGTGGCCCTTCAAAGAAGGCAGAATTGTCTAGAATGTCTTCAACAAAGTCCAGTGGTAGTGAGTCCGACCGCTCAGAGAAGCCTGGACTTGTTCGTCAATCAACATTTATCAAAGAAGCACCTAGTCCAACACTAAAAAGGAAATTAGAGGAATCTGCATCATTCGAGTCTTTGTCTCCTTCATCTCCAAGCCAGTCACAGACTCCAGTATCTAGTCCTTCCTTGCCAGATATGTCACTTAGTCTACCCTATCAGGGAAGTGGTTGGACCAAGGCCTCTCAAGGTCAGAACTCTGCAGAGAATGGTGACGGCAAGTCACTCAGAAGGCATGACATTTCCCGATCCCATTCGGAAAGTCCTTCCAGGCTCCCAATCAACAGGACAGGCACATGGAAAAGGGAGCACAGCAAACATTCATCTTCTCTCCCAAGAGTAGGCACTTGGAAAAGAACCGGCAGCAGCTCCTCAATTCTCTCTGCTTCTTCTGAGTCCAGTGAAAAGGGGAGAAGTGAGGATGAGCGACAACCAACTAATCCACATCAAAAGTCAGGTAAAGAGGGGGGCCTGGAGCGCAAAGGAACCTGGAGAAAAGCGAAGGGAAGTGAAACCTCCTATGCACCTATGTCATTAGACTTGCAAGATCAAACCGGTGATGCCATGTCCAAATCAGAAGATGTCTGGGTGAGAATTGAAGACTGTCCTATAAACAATCCACGGTCAAGTAAATCGCCCACTGCCTCCACACCTCCTGTTATTGACAGCATCCCAAGCAAAGGGCTTCCCTGTGACAGGGACTCAAGTGAATCACACTCAAAACTAATGAGTGAGAATGCTGCTATGGGCCACCTGGGTTCAGAAACAAACCTGAATTTACTCAGGAGTAGCGAGTCTCTTGATAAAAAAGTCACTGACATCAAACCTGCACCAAGTAATCCAAACATCGGCCCAGAGCTCCATGAGTTCCCGGTTTCCGAACGCACACCGTTTAGCTCAACTAACTCCAGCAAACACAGCTCCCCTAGTGGTGCAGTGGCTGCTAGGGTCAGTCCTTTTAATTACACACCAAGCCCTAGGAAGAGTAGCGCTGACGGCTCGACTCCTAGACCATCTCAGATCCCAACTCCGATTTCAAGCAATGCAAAAAAAAGAGACACTAAAGGAGACACGACTGAAAGTGGGTCCTACATCGTAACCTCGGTCTAAGTTTAGACTTGCTCAAAGAACTTTACGATGGTTGCCAGAAAACACTACACACTCTGGTTTTGTGGAGACAGAGCGCTACTTTGGCATAGACTTTCTTGTTGTTGCACTCTGTGTTAGACAACTTATTCTTGCTAGCTGATTGCTGTTTAAGCTAATGTTGGTTTCAAATCCAGAGAAGCGTCTGATAGTGAACATTTTGACAATTTGTACTGTACAGATTTGATTATGTATATAGTTAATTTAACCACACATCAGGATCCTGTATTTAGCTTGTCTTTACAAGAATACCGACTATTGGTGGATTATGCTGTTAAACTTCTGGTGGAATTCAATACTAATGCATTTGATTTTTTTTTTTAGATCAAACTGTAAACCTGTATTAATTGACATGTTAAACTCATTCTTACTGTTGCATATTGTATTTACATAATTGATTTCCTCCTTGCATGAACCGATTCAGTGGTATAGTATTTCCTATAAAGATCAACATGTCTGTGGACACATGACCTGTACTGATAGCTGTAGTGTAACATTTTACACTTTTGTGTGTGCGCGCTTCTGAAGGCAAGAAATAACCCGCAATACTGTTAAATGATGTTGATGGTTGACATAGATTATATGAAAAAAACATAGTTCCATTGCTCTGCTGTTTGTGTATAGTTGTTGCCAGATGAGGCGGGTGTCTTTTCACTGAAACTATAGTCTCGGACGGACTGAAATGATGTTTGAAAATTAAATTATTCCTGTAGGTTTTGGTGTTGGTACCTTTATGAAAAGCTCATTTGCTTCCCCTTAATTAAGCACATATTTAGATTCAACTGTTTTGCCAAAACCACGGTGTAAATAATCACATTTTATTTGAGGTTTTTAATTGTTATTTTTCTCATGCAATAAAGTGGGCAAATCAATGTTTACAAAATATTTCCAATAAAAAATATTAAATCTACATGATGAGTTGTTTCGTTTGTTTTGACGATGCTTGGATTATCTGTTTCAGAAATTGTACGAACTTTAAAGGCATAGTTTACCCAAAAATATACATTTACTCCCTCTTAAGTGGTTCCAAACCTTCAAGACAAAAAGAAGATATTTTGGAGAAAACCCCTGTAACCATCGACTTCTATAGTAGAAAAAAAACATACATTCAATTCAAAAAAGACGTGCTATAAATGAAAATGGCAAATATGTAAACAAATATTTAAAGCACATGAGTGTTTCTAATGAAATGTCCGGTGCATTAAGACAGGAGTGTGTCCTACAGGTGGTTTGTCAAGCCCACTCACCTGCATGAAGCACACTCATGCATCGTGCCATTATGTGGTGCGTTGTGTGTATGCTTTACTAAAAAAATCTAGTTTTAAACTGAGAGAGTGTGTCTGAGTCTTGGACATCATCTGGAAAGCTGTTCCTGAGTTTAGGGGCCATAAATGAGAAGGCCCGACCTCCTTTAGTTGACTTTGTTTTTCTGGGTACCACCAGCAGCCCTGAGTTTTGAGATCTTAAAGAGCAGATTGGATTGTAGTGAGACAAAAGCTCATCTATATAAACAGGAGCTTTATAGGTAAGAAGTATTTTATAAGCAATACAAAAGTAAATACTATCGAAGTCAATCGTTACAGATTTCCTGCATTCTTTTAAAATATCTTTTGTGTTCAACAGAAGAAACAAACTCGTAAAGGTTTTAAACAAGGGTAAATAAATGACAAATTATCAAACTATCTCTTTAAGAGATCTTTTAATGTGAGTGATGTTTTCATCCACAACCTTATTTAAAAGGTTCGTTGTGTCCAGTTTCTAATTCAGCAAAAAAATGCATTAAATAAATAATCCCAATTGTGGTGTTTCTGCAGAAAAATGTATAATAAAAGTCTTTGTTTACATGAAATGACCCAGGAGTCACTGATTTGGCACGGCTGATAAATATCTAAATTCCTTCTGGATTCACATGCCGTCAGCTCTCAGGAATGTGGTACTTGCCAACAGTCATAGTGACGGTAATTATGACTCCATTTGTTGACAGTGTTGGATCTTGCCAAATATAGTATTTTAATCCTTATCGCAATACTTTACTAATTTAGAAACTGCTGTTTGTTTGGTGTGTTGTGTAGCCCAAATACAACTGGTCGTGATGATACCAATTCATCCACCGATCTAACTTAGCTTTTAATGTAAGTGATTGTGTGAAGTGTTAAACTCATAATTGTCCGTATACAATAATGCTCATTATTATGAAGTGTATGCAGACAACTGTTCAGTTTTTAGACATGGTACCATACACTCCCACAAATAAAATCTGTCACAGCGGTTGGACCTTTTCAAATGGTACATTTTTGTTTCCAACATGGTCCTAAAATGTACATATTAATGCAAAAAAAGTACAAAAGTGACTGACTTTGTACCTTTATTTCTGAGTGTGTAGTATTGATATAGTTATTATTATATGTGTGTACCGGCCTTTAAACACAATGTTTTAAATTATCTTTCACTTGTTGGACAACACAATATCTGAAGTCTGGTGATGCAAGTTACATCTGACATATGCTCTATAAGGGTGTCATTTAAAATGGGGCAAATGCTTTTAAGTTATATATGGATGCAAGACATTTTGGTGATCATGTAAAATGTTAAACACACAATTGTCTAAATGCAATAATTCTAAATATTATGAAGTTAGCCGGCAGCTCGCTCTCTGCAACTCTCACATGGTCGCCCACTAAAGCTAAGCAGGGCTGCGCCCGGTCAGTACCTGGATGGGAGACCACATGGGAAAGCTAGGTTGCTGCTGGAAGTGGTGTTAGTGAGGCCAGCAGGGGGCGCCCAACGTGCGGTCTGTGTGGGTCCTAATGCCCCAGTATAGTGACAGGGACTCTATACTGCTCAGTGAGCGCTGTCTTTCGGATGAGACGTTAAACCGAGGTCCTGACTCTCTGTGGTCATTAAAAATCCAAGAATGTCCTTCAAAAAAAAAAAAAGAGTAGGGGTTTAACCCTGGCATCCTGGACAAATCTGCCCTCTGTCCATCATGGCCTCCTAACCATCCCCATATCATAATTGGCTTCATCACTCTGTCTCCTCTCCACCAATCAGCTGGTGTGCGGTCTGGTGTAAAATGGCTGCCGTCGCGTCATCCAGGTGGATGCTGCACACTGGTGGTGGATGAGGAGATTCCCCCCCCCCCCCCCCGCCTATTGTGTAAAGCGCTTTGAGTACCCAGAAAAGCGCTATATAAATGTACGGAACTATTATTATTATTACAGAGGACTGCTTTAATTTTTGCACTTGGTAACATAAACTCAGAAATAAAGGTATAAAATCTGTCACTGGGGGTGGAACTTCTTCAAAAGGTGGATTATTGTTCCTAACAGGTCCTTAAAGGTACATATTAATACCTGAAAAGTACAAATGTGAATCTCATTGTACCTTATAGGTATAAAAGTGTACCCTAAAGGGGCTAATGTCCACCTGTTCGATACAAAAGTGTTCATTTTTGAAAAGCTAAATTACCCCAGTGACTGATTTTGTACCTTTATTTCTGAATATGTATTATTAAATACATCTTCATTATATATATATTCATTCATTTTCTTTTCGGGTTAGTCCCTTTATTAGTCAGGGGTCGCAACAGCTGAATAAATCGCCAACTTATCCAGCATATGCATCGGATGCCCTTCCAGCTGCAACCCATCACTGGATACAACCCCACACCCATACACTCTCATTCACACATACACTATGAAGGAAACCCACACCAACACGGGGAGAACATGCAAACTCCACACAGAAACGCCAACTAACCCAGCCGGAGCTCGAACCAGCGACCTTCTTGCTGTGAGGCGATTATGACACCCATCATATGTATATATTATTAGGTGATGTTGCGAAGCATTTTAAGATTATAAGGCTAAACGGCATGAAATGCCATCAGTCTACAAAGTTTTCTTAGTATTTCTCTGTTGCAATCAGGAGATCACGATAATTAACCTTGAAAAAGCCAAAGCAAACACTAGCAGAGTACTATGGTATAAATACAGCACTACACCATACAAGAGAGAGAGATTGACTCAGCATGTCACTTATCCCCCCTCCCTCCACTCTTCAGTTCACTGTGTGTTCAACTTAAATTTACAAAAGTGATTGATTAAACAGAATGCACTGTAATGCAGGTTAAGCCTCTGTTTTAAAGGGTTAGTTCACTTAAAAATAAACTCTCCCTCAAGTAATTCCAAACCATTATGAGTTTCCTTTTTCTGTTAAACACAAGTTACCAAATGTTAGAAACCTGTAACCACTGACTTCGATAGCAGGAAAAAGCAAATATGGAAGTCAATGGTTACAGGTTTCCAGCTCTCCTCAAAATGTCGTCTTGTGTGTTCGACAGAAAAAAGAAACTCAAAACGTGTTCGTTATGTAAAGGACAGAATTTCCCCCAATAGTATTTGGATGCAGCCTTTATGATGCAAGCTGAGATCGCATCACTCAGCGATGCAATGTCAGACAGGATGCACTCAATGGAGTGACGTCACTGTGATAGGATAGGGTTAGGGGTGGGCTTAGGTGAGCGCATTAAAAAGCATTGGATGCAGCTCAGATTGCACTGCACCAGGTCTGCATCCAGACCCCTCTCCAATTTTCAGTTTTGAGTGAACTATCCCTTCACAGATAAACAAGCTGATAACCACAAATCTAACTTCTTTCTATCTTTTCCTGTTGTGGTTGTGTTTTACCACTCTTTAAAAGAGGAATTCAAGAAAGTGCGTAATCATCATCAAATGTTTTCTCAAGTGTGAACAGCCTGGAAAAGACTTTGTAGATATAAATAAAACTGTTCAATACACTCTCAGAAAAAAAGCTTGTACTTTACAGCTGCACATTAGTAAGGCTTCTACCTTTAAAAAGACTATGAGATACTGTTTTAGGTATTAACATGTACATTTAAGGACCTGTTAGGAACCAAAAAGTGACTGATTTTATACCTTCATTACTGAGAGAGTACCACTCAAGTTCAATTCAATTCATCTTTATTTCTATGGCGCTTTTACACAGTACACTCCCAGAAATAAAGGTACATGAGTTGTCACTGGGGTGTTACCTTTTCGAAACGTACAAATTTGTACCTAAAAGGTCCATATTAATACCTCAAGGGTACATATTAGTACCTAAAAAGTACAAAAGTGTTCCTTTTAAAATTTGTAGATACTAATATATACTTCTGAGGTACCAATATGGACCCTTCAATGGCTCGTTTCCACTGAGTGGTACAGTTTCAGTCTACGTCATTCTCGAAAAAATGTCTACAGTAAAGCTGTACGGGTCGTTCACATTATATGAGAAGCTCTTCTAACAAAACAGATGCTTTAAACACATTAATACTTATTTATAAATGTTTATTACTAACATTTCTATCAACATGATTTGATTATAACTGCAGATCAATGACAGTGTGACAGTGTTACAGTCTACTGTAACGTCTGCAATTATATAAAATAAATAAATGCAACATATATGAACACATACAGACCCTTACAGTCTCTGATATGTAACCACCTACAGATAAACTACACACAGCAGACATTAAGTCCTTATTTGAGTTCAAAAACAACACGCAACATATACAGTAGCCCACAGTCAGAGCAAACCTCTCATCTGTGTCTGTAATCTTCAGCAGCACATGTAGCCTCTGTTAGAGAGTAATTCTGTCATTCCGAGTTCATAATAGTCCAAAAGGTGATGATAAACATGGCAGTTTGTTCATGATTTGTTCATGGCAGATTGTTCAGGTTGCTGAAACTATTTGCTCCTGTGTTTTGTCGGGCTTCTCCTTTTTTGCGCGCTTCACTCTCACATTTGTCCTTTTCTTTCTGAATGGATCAGATGTCGAAGACGCTTCATTAATCACACACACACGTTATTATCATCAGTTCAAGAAGTTCGTTATATCAAATCTAGACGCGATCACGAGCTCCCTGGAGAAAGCGAAAACCGCTCGCACTTTTAGACTTTTAGACGGCCTCGTAAAACAACAACAGGACACGGCAGATTCTTGGCTTTGTGGTTGTTCATCAAGACAACGACAAGGTTTGTTTTGAGCCCGGGTCATCCATTACTCGTTATTATATGCATATAGTTGTCTCGGCTGTGTATTTAAAAACATGGCAGCTCCATTGTTTTGATTCTGGCTAGATCCACGAGATCGTGACGTATCTCTGTAAACCAATCAGCGTTCAGCTGCGCGTGTAGCTCCACCTTTTAGTACCCTTTCTCGTCTTTGGTACCCTTTTGAAAGGGTGCCGAAAAAGTGGTACGGTATGGTTCGGTACACTTTTGACAGTGAAAACGGCCATAAAAGCGACCCGAACCGAACCGTACCACTCTGTAAAAACGGGCCACAAGTACAAACGTGTACCTTTTTAAAAAGGTACCACCCCAGTGACAGCTCATGTACCGTTATTTCTGGGAGTGTAGATTGTGTCAGAGCAGCTTAACACAGAAACCGTGTCAGTCCAGTTTTCAGAGTTGAAGTTCAGGTTAGTTCAGGTCAGTGTGGTTTGATTTTAACTGCTGCAAGTCCAAACACTGAAGAGCAAATCCATCCAAGTGCAGCTCCACAAGTCCCAAACCAAGCAAGCCAGTGGCAATATAATGACCCTAGTTCTTTTGTAGTTCTTTACATCAAATCAAAAGGACTTCCTGCCATTTCCTGTGGTTCCGCCTTAAAGTGGCTTGTGTGGTAAGTCTGTCAAACACACATCAGCTGCTGAGGAGAGAACAAGAGCTGTGAAGCAAACTCTGTTTAGTGTGTGTAAAAGTGACTGCACTTGACTGTAAGTACTTATTATTTTGAATTGGAAATTTTGCATTGAGTCTGCTAAATGAATATACTGAAATGTTTGATGCTAAAAACACAGTTGTGGTCAAAGTTATTAGCCCTCCTGTGAACGTTTTATTTTTATCTGGAGAGACTTTAAAGAAACTTTAAACATAGATCCTTCAACAATTGTAGAAGTTTAAGCTAAAGTAAACCATAAACTGTTTTAGATGTGTATCTTATGTATTAATTATTCTTGTTAATGTATTTTATTGTTCTATATATATGTTTTTGCTATTATAGAAAAGTGATAATTATAAAATGTTGTACACTACCTGGCAAAAGTCGTCGCCTATCCTGTTTTTGAAACAACAAATAATAATTAATAAATAATTCTAGTTAATTATTTGGTATCAGAAGTGGCTCATATGAAAGGCAAAGTCCCCTAGATTACATCAGCTTAACATCACCTTAACAGTGATTTTAATTGTCATTATGAGTTTAGTTAACCCTGCTGAAAGAAAAACTGCATATGCTGGTAAGGCATGTTATTTTATGCTGGTCTTGACTACCAAGACCAACATTGAAACCAGTAATACCGCATCAAAACATACCTTACCAGCAGTTAATTCCTCACTGTATTATGAAGTTTGATTAATCTTTTGCTCATCATCTCAATATTGAATTACTGAACATCTGCTTATGTCTATATCTACAGCATCAGCAAAACAAACGAAATATTAAAAGTCTCTGCCATGGATGAAAGCTATGAAAACTCCACAGATGTGTTTGAAGATCAATGGGGTTTTGATGGGAATGAGACGAATAACCTTGTGTCTTCAGAAGTGAGGGTGATTTCTCTGGTCGTCTACTGCCTGACGTTTCTCCTCGGAGTCCCAGGAAACTTGTTCGTCATTTTCATCGCAGGAATGAAGATGAAAAGAACTGTTAATACAATCTGGTTTCTCAATCTAGCGACTGCTGACCTTCTGTGCTGTCTTTCCGTACCGCTAATTGTAGCCGAAATCCTCCTAGACCACCATTGGCCGTATGGATACGCCATGTGCAAAATTCTCCCCTCAGTAATAGTCATAAACATGTTCGCCAGCGTTTTCACCTTAAACATAATCAGCCTGGATCGCTTCACACAGGTTATCACTCCGGTTTGGGCTCAGAATCATCGAAGTTTATTGCTAGCGCGGCTGTCTTGCGTTGCGGTATGGATTTTGGCTTTGCTGCTCAGCTTGCCCTTCATGATTTTAAGACAAACCTACGAAGATTTTAACATGACAGTTTGCACTTTTGACATCGATGACGACGACGACTTCAAGACATATGGAGCTTTGAGCATTGTTAGGTTTGTGTTTGGCTTTTTAATTCCTCTAATGTCCATCGTGACATGCTATGGAATTATCGCGCGCAAATTGGGCAGTCGTCATTTCCGCAGCGGACGAGCGTTTCGCATCATGCTGGCTGTTATTGTGGCTTTTTTCCTGTGCTGGATGCCGTATCATATGTTGGATTTGATACGAAGCTATGGAGGGGAATCCAGTTCATTGGTGGCTTTGAAAGTGGATCCGTTGGCCATCTCTTTGGCGTACGTGAACAGCTGTCTGAACCCCGTCCTGTATGTTTTCATGGGGCAGGATTTTAAGAATAAAGTTCAGCTTTCACTAAGGCGTGTGTTTGAACGGGCTTTCTCTGAGGAGGGAACGCAAATATCCCGATCCACACAGTCACAACAAATGCACTCAGTGTTGTGAAGATATAAACTTTGTCTAATTTGTCTATGCACTTTCAAACAAGTCTCTTTCCATTCTCTCTCCTGTGGTTTGTGATGTAATGGGCAGCACAAACGTCTTGATACTTCAGGCTGTTGATGTTGATCATCCACTCTGCAGATCTCTCACACGCCCCCATACTGAATGTAACCCCAAACCATGATTTTTCCTTCACCAAACTTGACTGATTTCTGTGAGAATCTTGGCTCCATGTGGGTTCCAGTAGGTCTTCTGCAGTATTAATGATGATTGGGATGCAGTTCAACAGATGATCCATCAGAAATATCTACCTTCTGACACTTTTCCAAATGATCAACTAGAAGTCAAGTTATTAATTGTTGCTCTTACAACTGGGATTGACGACTAGACTTTTGTCAGGTAGTGTACAGTCTAAAGTTTTCAGTGTAATCACCCAATTTAAAATTAGCATATACACCAGAGAACATGGTTTTCAAGGCCAAAAAAATTCTGTGTTTTTAAAAAAATATTTGGATAAAAAATATGATTTTACTAAAATAACCACTTGTAAAATAAGGCCTTGTGTATTTATTAATGATTGTCAGAGTTTAATCTGTTTGGCTAATTTGTCTATGCACTTTCAAACAAGTCTCTTTCCACTCGCTCTCATTGTTTTTGTTATCTAATGCAAATTGTGCCCAAATATTTTTGGTGTGTTTTCTGAGGGTCTCTTTCACTCATTACTAAAACTTAAAACATGTTTCAAGAGTTCACACTTAGCTGATGATTGATTATAAAGCTTGTTTGGCATGCTGTCTCGGGAAAGAGCCCTGAGCTCATAACATCCTCGAGCTCGGGGCTCCCTCCCGTTTGCAAGGCGAGAGGGGAGCTTGAGCTCAGGTAGATCTCGAGAACTCCCCTGCTGTAGTAGCTAATGAACAGATAGTGATTGCTCTTAGAGATAACTACTTACTAGGAGCATGTCTATGGTGCTGATTTGGATTAGTCAATTACCTTAAGTTGCATGTTTTTGGATGGTGGGAGGAAACCGGGGAACCAGGGGGAAGCCTATGTGGGCATGGGGAGAACGTGTAAACTCTGCACAGAAACGTCGACTGGCTTGGTAAGGACTAGAATCAGTGACATTCTTGCTGTGAGGCAACAGTGCTAACCACTGGGCCACCGTGCCACCCATCTAGAAAAGGAGGAGGAGTAGGGGTGGAAGGGGGGATTCTTCAAAACGAAGATGGCTGTGATTTGGAACTTAGAGTATTTATAGTGGCGTAGGAATTGTCTGATTGGTGAATCATAAATTAAATTAATGCGGGACGAGCCACATGTGATCCTCTTGAAAATAGTTTATAAATAAAATTCACAAAGCACAAGTATAGCTTAGTTAAGCTTAGTTTTTAGTGTAATCGCCAGATTTAAAATTAACATGTAGCATCACAGCAGAGAACATGATATTCATGACAAAATGTATGAAGTTTCTGTGTTTTTATAAATATATGGATTTAAAAAGGGTTAGCGTTTACTAAAATAGCCATTTGTAAAACACAAGTTCACAGCAAACAACTGTGAGGTAGTTCACAGTAATTTACTGTGATTTTGTTACATTAAATTACTGTGAAATTACAGCCAAATAGTGTAACCTCACAGTAGACAGTAAAGTGCATTACTGTAATTTCACAGTGTTATCTAGTAGAATTGACTATATTTTACTGTGAAGCAGGCTTTCCTCGGCTAGTCATTCTGACATTTACCCTGACTTTGAAATTATTTTGGGTGTTTAACAGTGAATCAATTGTTCCAGTTTATTAAATTTTTGGCTAAGCACAAAGTTATTTTAATTTAAAAGAATTTCATATTTCCATGCTAACCTTATAAAACTAAATAAAGATCCACTGCACCCAAAAATGAACATTTACTACGACAATCATGTCGTTTCAAAACAGGATGATTTTTCTTTTAAGTTATTTATAACTAGCATAAAGGCTCATTTGAATTAATGTCTATGTTGAATCAAATAAAAAAAGTTGGAATTAACATGCAAAAGATATAGCCCTTTTTACAATAATTTGCTGTAATCATGCTACTTGCATTCATTTTACAACAAAATTATAAATACAACACATTACTGTGAATTTTTCCCAGTTAAAGTGATACTAATGTAATTTACTGTGGAAAACTTACAGTAATATGTTGTGAAAATCAGGACATTTTTTACAGTGTAGTAGCGTTTACTTGAATGTGTTTTTAAGGCCTACGATAGTAAAATGTAAAGCAAATATAAAAAATTTGGTCACAAGAAATTTTACCGTTTTTTTACAAAGATTAATTTTGTTTAGAAATTAAAGATGGGTTATTTTAGAATTTCTAATTAAATTTCTATACTACTGAAATCCATAAAGCGCTCTTTATTTCATTATTTATTATCTTTGTTCTGTTTTCAAATCATCCGAATCAATATAAAATTATGATTTATTTCCAAACAGCTACTTAAGTCATTTTGTGAAATTATATTCATATCACAATATATATTGCAGAAATGCAAAACAATGCAATGTCAGTTTTTCCAATATCATGATTTGGCTCAAAAATATAATAACAGCAATTTGTTATAACAAGAGGTCAATAGAAGGCAAATAAATGTTTAACCATTTACTGCATTTTAAATGATGACAATGCTAATTAAATTCATTTTTTGTCATGTGTGACATGCAATGAAAAATGCATTGTCATGTCAACAACCCCTATACAGTTTCAGTCAAGTCTCATCGATTTGCTCTTATGTATTGATATGTAATGCAAAAGCAGAGATATCATGTCCAAATATGTTTGGTGTGTTTTCTGAGGGTGTCTTTCTCTTATTAAAACTGAATCTTTTAAATATGCAAAGCACAAGTGGCTTCTTCTAGCACTTTCAACCAGAAGTTTTGCTTTTGTTAAGTCAGGAAGCTAAGGAACACATTTAGTGCATCTAAAACATCTGCGATGAAACTGAGATTTGAAAGAGGAAGAGTATTTTAGTTTTGGGCTTTCTTAATATTCTTAATTTGTAATAGTCAGCAC
Source organism: Danio tinwini (assembly GCA_903798205.1). Lineage (NCBI taxonomy): Eukaryota > Metazoa > Chordata > Actinopteri > Cypriniformes > Danionidae > Danio > Danio tinwini. The sequence goes on along the minus strand of CAIGQZ010000643.1, from coordinate 6,284,837 downwards.
TGCATATATATATTTGATCTGAGTTTAAATACTGTAGCTTGCACTTTGTATTCCCCAATGCTGATATAAGACAAATGGACAGTAAAAACAGCTTTTCTTGGTTAAAAGAAACTATTTTAAAGAAAAAATGTGACATATTTACATGTATCTAAAGGGTTAACAGTGCCAACTGATGATCAACAGTAAAAAATTACTAATTGTACACCTTTCCAACAGGGAAAACCACCAACAATCAAGAATGCATGATTATATGCTGTCAGGGCTTTGCAATCAAAACATGTCATTATAATGGAGGTCAATGGGACAAAAACAGCACTTAACATAACGAAAGAGTAGTAAATTTGAGCAATACACAAGAGTTAATAATCTACTGATAGGCGCAGTGCCTTCAATCTTTATGTAACTTCTTTAAGTTAAAATTACTGTTCAACTTTTAAACTGACTTTTCATTTCGACAGAAGGATTGTTGTAGGCTTTGTGGAGTCTTTATAGAGTACTAGACATTGATTGTGTCATTCTTTTGGACAAATATTTAAAGAGATTAAACTTTATACAGTTAATTTTCGTCTCAGTCAAATGTTTTCAGAGTTTTGACTTCAATGTCTCGTGTCAATCCACACCATCTTCTCCATAATAAAACCTTTTACACCCATCCATGTCATTATTTCATTTTTTTTTCTCTTGTTTGTTTATATTTTGCCTTGGGTCTATATCGGTTGTAATTTTGACAATTTACAGATTTACATTTCAATATTTGCTAAGGTTATATATGGGCTAATACTTTTTTTCTTAACTTGTGTTTATTTATTTCAGAAGAACCCAAATTAGCCCAAAGTTTCTTTGGTGGTCCCTTAGACAGATGTTAGGCCATACACTGGTTTGTAGCACAAAAACCAATAAAAATCCAAATTCAAACTAAAAACAATAGGCTACTCAAATGAACGACAAAAAACAACCACATCAAAAAGCCTACGTTCACAATGTAGATTATTATAGCCATTTCTTAAAATTTTACGGATGAGTTAAAAGATCCACATTCTCTGACAGATATCAAACTCCACTGAATAAGCTTGATCAAATGAAGTTTTTCTAAGTGGAATACTATCAACTTTTACTAAATACTAATAAAGTTGTTGAGAGTAACACATACAATAGAAATTGATTATTAAACCCTTCTCTTAATGGTCCTACCTTACCAATATGCCATTTTTATATTAATTTAATTACTACGGGTGTATGCATAATCCTTAATATTCAATACAGACATTTTCTGTTCCATTTAGCCACTATACGGGAATAACCAGAAGAATAGTAAAGTGTGAACCGTTTTTTTGTATTACAAACCAGTGTAATTAAGACAATATGCTAAAATAATAGGGTAGGAAATTCCACTGCTACATCAGACAGCTAAAAACACAAATGAAACTTTGACACTGTAAGCCGGTACATTAAATTGCCATGTCTTCTACGTCATGTTTTCCCTTTAGTTTAACCGTAGCTAACTCATTATATTTTATGTTGATACTAATATCAATTAATTATTCAAATAATCGTCAATAAGTGCCTCACCTCAGAATTTCGCGCCATTCCTGCACGCGCGCTGCTGACGAAAAGCATGGCGGAGCTAAAGGCTAATGCTTCATTCGTAACACGGTTTTTACGCTGTTGAAATTACGAGAATATTCATAGATCTTGGTAGAAACAGTTCTTATGCTTTTTCATTATAAAATCGTCATTTAGGAGGGGGGGGGATTTATTTTAATACATGAACCATGACATTTGGATTTAGTGTTTCACCAAAAGGTAAGATGTTGTTTTATTCGGTTTGTAAAGTTCTGCTATTCGACACGATAAAGAACCGAATCAAACATGGTTGCGAAATTATGTATTTCCGTTAGAAGAAAACCTGATTTCAGCAATTTCCAATACAAACACGCCTTTCTTCCCCTTCCCATTAGTGATTTATTAAAATAGCCCACGTTATTTTAAGCTCATACGTGCTTTATATCCTCTCAGCTTTTTTTTTTTTGTCAGTTATTACAGTAAAACAAAAAAAGTAGTTGTCATTAGCCCTAAAGGGATAGTTCACCCCCCAAAAATATATAATTCTGTCATCATTAGCTACTCATCATACACTTGTGTCAAACCCATTTGAGGTTTTTCTTCTGATAAACACGAAAAAAAAGAAGTTTTGAAGAATGTTCAAACTTCCTACATTGTATGTTAATGGATTTATTTATTTAACAGAGACAACAATTGGTAATCATCAGTAAACCTGTAAATAAGCCAGAGTTAGCCACAAGGGCAAATTTTAATCTGTTGCCCCTGCCAGTTTTTAACCAAGGCAAAGTACTAAGAATTTCATAAAAAGCAAGAGAGAATTACACATGCTTACAAACTTGATTTGCTTTTAGACAATTTTTTACTTGTGTTTAAATGTTAACTGTTGTATCCTTTTAATATTTTAAACATACAAGCGTCAATCAAATATTTCATATTTTTAAAGCTCAATAATTCATGTTTTTTGTATTATATTGAAATGATGATGATACCTTTTTCCAGACATTCTTCACAAAATCTTTTTGTGTTTAACAGAAGAAATAAATTCGAAAACGTTTACAACCACCGGAGTGTGAGTAAATGAGGAACATTTTTGGGCAAACTATCCCTTTTACAAGAATAAGCTTGGCTCTCGTTGCTGTTTTAAGTGCCTAATATGTGAATATATCATGTTTGTTACCTAGCATTTATGTACAAATTTCCATATCATTCAGCATATTTAATAAATCTCAGCATATGTTTGGAATTTTTACTCACTGTAAAATACATTAATGTGACTGTACCTTCCGTTCGCCACCAGATGCCAGTATCGGTCAGTCTCTTGCTGATGGGTAGTTATTATGCACAATAGAATATTGTTATTAATAAGTATTGTTATTTACAATTATATATACAGTTGAAGTCAGAATTATTAGCCCCCCTTAGATTTTTTTTAATATTTTCCAAAGGATGTTTAACAGAGCAAGTAAATTTTCACAGTATGTCTGATAATATTTTTTCTTCTAGAGAAAGTCTTATTTGTTTTATTTCAGATAGAATAAAAACAGTTGTTAATTTTTTAAAAAACATATTAAGGTCAATATTATTAGCCCCTTTAAGCTATTTTTTCCCCAGATTGTCATCGCTATACAATATTTTGCCTAATTACCCTAACCTGCCTATAGTTAACCTAATTAACATAGTTAAGCCTCTAAATGTCACTTTAAGTTGTATAGAAGTGTCTTGAAAATATCTAGTCAGATATTATGTGCTGTCATCCTGGCAAAGATAAAGTAAATTAGTTATTAGAAATGAGTTATTAAAACTATTATGTTTGTGTTGAAAAAATCTTCTCTCCGTTAAACAGAAATTGGGGAAAAAAATAAACAGGAGGGCTTATAATTCAGGGGGCTAACAATTCTGACTTTAACTGTATATATATATATATATATATATATATATA
>CAIGQZ010000643.1:6240317-6254616 GCA_903798205.1 Danio tinwini | reverse complement strand
ATGTTATGTTATGTTATGTTATGTTATGTTATGTTATGTTATGTTATATTATATTATGTTATGTTATATTATATTATATTATATTATGTTATGTTATATTATATTATATTATGTTATATTATATTATATTATATTATATTATATTATATTATATTATATTATATTATGTTATGTTATATTATATTATGTTATATTATATTATATTATGTTATGTTATATTATATTATATTATATTATATGTAGTTTTCATATTATGCTGTATCAATTATACACTACCTCACAAAGTCTTGTCGCCTTTCCTTGTTTTAGGAACAACAAATTGACTTCTAGTTGATCATTTGGTATTAGAAGTGGCTTATATGAAAGGCAAAGGCCTCTAGATTACGCTTATTTGACCACAATAAAATATGATCATGCCTTGATTTTTAATGATTTAACTAAGACAGTGAGGTCTGAATTTGCTTAGACAAAAGTCTTGTCACTGAACAGAAATAATGTCCAGTATAGAATATAAAGTCATGGTGCAGTGGAAACAGAATGAATATTGTGTCTGACTCCATCATGAGCTTGGAGGACTGCATCCATACATCTCTGAATGACTCAAATCAGGTTCATCAGGATTCTTTGGATTCATCTTCAACTCCTCCTCCTTCATCTTACCCTAGACATGCTCAATAATGTTCATGTCTGGTGACTGGGCTGGCCAATCCTGCAGCACCTTGACCTTCTTTGCTTTCAGGAGCTTTGATGTGGAGGCTGAAGTATGAGAAGGAGCGCTATCCTGCTGAAGAATTTGCCCTCTCCTGTGGTTTGTTATGTAATGGGCAGCACAAATGTCTTCCTCAGGCTGTTGATGTTGATCATCCACTCTGCAGATCTCTTACATGCCCATATACTGACTGTAACCCCAAACCTTGATTTTTCCTTCACCAAACTTGACTGATTTCTGTAAGAATCTTGGGTCCATGCGGGTTCCAGTAGGTCTTTTGCAGTATTTGTGATCATTGGGATGCAGTTTAACAGATGATTCATCTGAAAAATCCACCTTCTGACACTTTTCCAAATGATCAACTAGAAGTCAAGTTATTATTTGTTGCTCTTACAACTGGAATCCACAACAAGACTTTTGTCAGGTAGTGTATTGTGGCGTCACAAAATACATCGTTACAGTAATACTTTTTAAAATAATTAATTTGAGCACAGACAGAAACTTTTTACATTTTGCATGTATCTATTGATATTTTATGTTGGGCCTGTAATCAAGCTTTAAAAAAATGTGTTTTATATTTAATTCATGTCTATGATTCATAGATTCTTAAACATTTATCCTGAAGTTCTAAATGAAGTGAGAAATATGATTATGAAGTAGATTTTTCAGCATATACTTCATTCATTCATCCATTCATTCATTTTTTTTTCGGCTTAGTCCCTTTATTAATCAGGGGTCACCACAGCAGAATGAACCGCCAACTTTTCCAGCACATGTTTTACGCAGCGGATGCCCTTCTAGCTGCAACCCATCACTGGGAAACACCCATACACTCTCATTCACACACATACACTACGAACAATTTAGCTTACCTAATTAGCGCATGTGTTTGGACTGTGGGGGAAACCGGAGCACCCAGAGGAAACCCACGCCAACACGGGCAGAACAAGCAAACTCCAACTATTAATTGATTGAATTTATGGAAATTGTAATATATTGTGATATATAGCGTTATCAGGATATGAGATGACTAATATTGTGATATGAAATTTTCATATCACCAGCCCTAGTTTTAACCCAATGTTTGGTCAAAAATGGGCAAACCCAAGCGTAATTTAAGTTGAATCTAAAAAAGTCATGCAAATGACTCAGTGATTGGTGAAAAAAAACTCATTTTTTAAGAGTGTACATGTCAGGATTCAGACACTTCTGACTTGTTAATTCTTGTTTTGGTGTCCAGACACTCCTGTCATGTCTTGTATGTTGTGCTCGGCTCAAGTTTTCCCAAGCTAGGCACTAATCCTGCCTTGGTCTTTGTCTTGTTGTTGTTGTAAATGTGGGATTTTGAGTGAGCTGCTCGTTCGTGTTTTCGTATTATTTCTAGCACTAGTAATTATTATACACTCTCAGAAATAAAGGTACAGGAGCTGTCACTGAGGCAGTACCTTTTTAAAAGATACATATTTGTACCCAAAGAGTCCACAGTGGTACCTCAAAGGTGCATATTAGTGCCCAAATGTACCTAAAAAGTACCTTTGAGGTACCTTTATGGACTCGTCAGGTACAAATATGTACCTTTTGAAAAGATACTGCCCCAGAGACAGCTCCTGTACCTTTATTTCTGAGAGTGCATTTTCTTACTAGTAATTACTTCTCCTTTATATTCTCCTCATGTTTGCTGTCCTGTGCCGCCTTTATCGCCTTGTCTTCCAGCCCTGATCCTTGCTAGTCTGCTTTGTTTTCCCCCTCGGGGTAGTTTTTGTTGCCTTTTTGTTTTTGTTTGTTTGTTTTTGTTTGTGACTCCATAGCCTTTAAACAAATATGGATTTCAAAATACTGTTCAGACATTTACTTCAGAGTTCAGAGTTTGTTTACTGTCACAAGAAAGTTCAGTACGAGAGCGAGATGAGAAGAAAAAAAAAAACTGCAACCCAAGTCTAAATATTGGAAACTACTCAAAAAGAAGAGCAACATTCTGAAGTACCAACAGCATTTGGGTGAAAATTGTTTTATTTTGCACAGTCCCTGACTAAACCCATCTATCATCAAGCCCACGAGTTGCTCTGAATCTGTCTGGACCAGACCAAAAAATGACCCCATGGAGAAATGGCTACCACTGCAGGAGCCGCGGGAGGTCATTACCAATTTAACCACAATATAACAAACCTGAACTCTAACCCGAGAATGGTGGACTTTACACAGGCTTATAGACGGAGCACAGACTCAGATCAGAACTGTTGGATGGGGATAATGAGAGGAAAGAGAGCGGGAATGAAGCTGCTGGAGAGAAAACGGATCAGAAAATGAGTCTTTTAAACGAATGGCGAGATCTTCAGGTCACAATCAGAGGGAGTGAAGGTCAAGACTTGAACACAAATGATGTGCTCTCAATCGTGCCTACAGTTGAAGTCAGAATGATTAGCCATCCTGAATTATTAGCCCTCCTGTATATATTTTTCCCCTAATTTCTGTTTAACGGAGAGATTTTTTTCAACGCATTTCTAATCATAATAGTTTTAATAACTCATTTCTAATAACTGATTTCTTCTCTCTTTGTCATGATGACAGCACATAATATTTGACTAGAAATTCTTCAACACACTAGTATTCAGCTTAAAGTGACATTTATAGACTTAACTAGGTTAATCAGCGTAAAGTTAGGGTAATTAGGCAAGTCATTGTATAACAGTGGTTTGTTCTGGAGACAATCCAAAAGTAATAAATCTTAAGGGGGCTAATAATATTGACCTTAAAATGGGTTTAAAACAATTAAAAACTGCTTTTATACTAGTCGAAATAAAACAAATAAGACTTTCTCCAGAAGAAAAAATATTATAGGAACTACTGTGAAAATTTCCTGAATCTGTTAAACATCATTTGGGAAATATAAAAAAAAAAATTTAAAGGAGGGCGAATAATTATGACTTTAACGCCCAGTTTCACAAACAGGGCTTAGATTAAGCCAGGACTAGGCCTTAGTTAAATTAGGCTATTAGGAATTAGGCCTTAGAAAAGTATATTACTGGTGTTTATCAGGAGATCAAAAATGACACTGATGTATTTTAAGACATCTCACTGCAAGTTATTTTGAGTTGAGACAGCTCAAACATGCAATTTAATCTTGACTTGCCTTAAACCTTGTTTGTGAAACCGGGGGTAACTGTATTAGTGTTGTCATGATACTGGAATTTCTAACTTTGATATGATATCTAAAAAAAATGATATTCGATATTATTTTCAACAAATTCTGCTTCTCTACGTTGGACATCCAGCTTTCTCCAGGGTCTGGTGCCTAGACTGCAGCTCTGCACAAGACGTTTGGCCATAGGAGAAATGATCGTGCCCAACTGAGCCTGGTTTCTCTCTAGGTTTTTTCCTTCACTTATGCCAATTTGTGAATTTTTGTCCTCGCCACTGGCTTGCATGGTTCGGGATCTGTGGAGCTGCGCATCGATGGATTTGCTCTTCAGTGTTTGGACTTTATGCAGTGAAAATTAAACCACACTGAACTGAACTAAACTGAACTTCAACTCTGAAAACTGGACTGACACTGATTCAATTTTCTATAACAAATTGAGCGGCTCCTTACATTTCTAAAAGTAGGTTCATTCAAAACCTTTTTTCACACACAACTGAATGTGAAGCTGCTTTGACACAATCTACATTGTAAAAGCGCTAGAGAAATAAGGATTAATTGAACTGAATTGAGGAGGCTGTACAAGTTCTGATATTGCAGAATATCGCATGACTATCAGCCAATCAGATTCGAGAACCATCAGAACTGTTGTGTGTGTGTATATATATATATATATATATATATATGAAACCCATGACAGGTATTATCTGAAACTCCTGAAAACAAATGCATGCCCGCCTGCCACACTGAGCAGCCTTTGAGTTGCATTGGAGTGACGTCCCTCCCTCTTTGTCTGATTGGCTAGAAGGGCAACTGTCAGTCTCAACTAGTGGAGCAATGATGATGCTGAAGCCCGCCTGTGATTTAAATAAAACTCACATTGCATCATTTGGAAATGCAAGTGCAGAATGTGGGAACAAGAGTGAAGGGGAAAAGACCGTAAGCACACTAAACAGCCAAGAAAGAGATTTATTTTTTTTTATTATTTAGGAAAACTTTAAATTTATGTTTCAGTTTTGTGCAATGCAATTCTTAACGTGTTTCTGTTTTTGATTCACGCTCAATTTCTTTTGGTACGCGACCTCGCTGTTTTTATTCTGCATTTAGTTTTTGCTTTGCAATTATAATTTTACACGCAGTGTACATTTTTTGATTTACGCTTATTATTTTTGGATCTGCGACTGCGATAGATGTGGCGGGATTTTGATCCCATACATTAGTCAATCTCCTTTCATTTTGTTTGCAACACCCATCTTCCAAGAATCCAGTCAGTTCCCAGTGAATGAAATCAAGCACAGCCCTACATTTATTCTCATTTCAGAACTGTTTCAAATGGATGTACATCATGATAGAGGAAAAAAGGACAATCTTAACTTTCATTTCATGGCGACTTTAATCCCCCTTAAACCTACCCATTTCACCAAACCTGTCTCTAAGATGAGACTAGCCAAAGGCTGGATTTGGAACATATTGCAGGGTTAAATGTTCATGGAAAACCTGGAAAAGTCATGGGATTTTGACATGGCATTTTCCAAGCCTGGAAAAGTTTTGGAAAAACAGAAAACCTCACAAAGTTTTGGAAAAGTCATGGAAAACATATATCTGTATACTTGAATATAGGTTATTTACTTCTTTTCTGTCTTTGGCCAATCACATACTCTCACATTATTAATGCGGCGTAAGCATTATCTAAGTCAATTTTACATAGATATAAATATAAACTGAAACTAAATAAGGCTGCACAGTGATGCAGTGGGTAGCACATTCACCTCACAGCAAGTTGCTGGTTCGAGCCTCGGCTGGGTCAGTTAGCATTTCTGTGTGGAGTTTGCATGTATTTCCCGTGTTGGCGTGGGTTTCCTCCGGGTGCTCCGGTTTTCCCCACAGTCCAAAGACATTCACTATTGGGGAATTAAATAGGCTAAATTGTCTGAAGTGTATGTGTGTGAATGAAGTGTGTATGGATGTTTCCCAGTGATGGGTTGCAGCTGGAAAGGCATCCGCTGCATAAAAAACACAAGTTGGCGGTTCATTCCGCTGTGGCGACCCCAGATTAATAAAGGGACTAAGCTGAAAAGAAAATGAATGAATCAAACTAAATAGATTGCTGCGTGTTTTACGATATGCTGTAATCAATTTGGACATGCATTGTTTTTCTTTTACCACGCATATGTAGACATTGCAAGAAACATTAGGCCATGAAAATTTACCTGAAAGTCTTGGAAAAATCATGGAAAAGTCTTGGAATTTTAGTAGTAAAAATGTGGATGAACCCTGATATTGGGCACTGGGGCTATATGTAGCAAACCCAAGGGGCTTATTTATTTTATCACCTCACAAAAGTAGCTTTTTTTTGCTATTATTATTACTATTATTAATTTGCTGATTAATATTACTATCTATTTGACTGATATTTGATTATTAGGCGTACAGAATTAATGACATAAACTTTAAATCTAAAAAACAAACAAACAAAAACCCACACATTTGCAATACTTTATAAATGAGTGCTTTACAATAAATACTTTAAATATCTTTAAAACCTTTTGCAGAAATACCTAAAATATCTTTTCAAATTTTGCTTCTAATTTTCCATTCACTGAAAAAAAATGCTTTTCTTACTTAGATTTTTTGTCTTGTTTCTAGTCCAAATATCTAAAAATACTTATATCAAGAAACATTTTCTTGGCAAGAAATTGATTTTCTTCTTTCAGAAATAATATGCCAATATTAAGTCAGTTTTTCCTTAAAACAAGCTAAATAATCTGCCAATGGGGTCAGCAAAATAATCTAGTTTTTCCTTTTGACGTAAGATTATTTTGCTTACCCCATTGGCAGATTATTTTGCTTGTTTTAAGGAAAAACTCATTTCAATTTGGCATATTATTTCTTAAAACAACATGTTTTGCTTGTCTAGAAAATTCCTCTTGATTTAAGAATTTTTTGATATTTGGACTAGAAACAAGACGAAAAATCGAATAAGAAAATATTTTTTTGCAGTGTATGGTCTTGAGTTAATCAATTACAGAAGGTTAGCATGTTTTAGTTTTTTTGCCTCAGATATAAAGTCTGCCAATGCGCCAATATTTGATTGCTCCAGATCATTACTGTCGTTTTTATAATGTAATGTGTATGTATATAGCGCATTTATTGTGTATGGCCATACACCCAAAGCGCTTCACAATCATAAGAGGGGGTCTCTCCACACTACCAGTGTGCAGCATCCACTTGGATGGTGCGATGGCAGCCACAGGACAATGGTGCCAGTGTTCTCACCACACACCAGCTATTAGTGGAGCGGAGAGACAGTGAAAGAGCCAATTCAGTAGATGGGGATGATTGGGAGGCCATGATAAGTAAGGGCCAATGGAGGGAATTTAGCCAGGACACCAGGCTTACACCCCTACTCTTTACGAGAGTGTTAGGACCTCATAGATGGAAAGGGGAAACTAATTACTTTAAAAGTTTGCTTTCTAACTGGTTGATTTAGACTTAAACTAGGTATTTTCTTGTGATAGATGGACCTTTTGATAACTGTGTAGGCTATTTGATTTGGTTGCACACAGTCTTGGTTATGAGAGGGCAGGATTGTGCCGGCACGTGGCCAAGACATCAACTCAGTCCATTCTACATGCTCTTACTGCACGTTAATACTTTAACGTTAAAACTTTTTGTATTTTATTTTTTGTTCTATGATGCGCTTCGTTAGCCTACCTTTGACTGGACCGTTCTTCTGGTAGAGCCAAAATAAGGATCTGTGCTGGGAAATCTGGTCATCCTTATGACCTTATCCTATATTTATCTTGTATTGAGCTACTAAAACAAGGCTACTCGAAATACAGATTGGTCTACAGCTACTCAGAGTCATAGTTTAGTGGTGTCACTGTTTTTGTACAGCAGCGAGCCGAAAGAAATACCTAAATTTACCAATGTGTGAAAACATAACACAACGAGACGTTTCCCGCATCATGGTGCAAATTAATTATTCAGCCAATCAAGGGCCCCCTCCTTCCATGGGCCCTGAGACTTCAACCCCACCTAGCTCTTACATTGATCCCTGCATATTCCCCCTTAAGACCACCAAAAGTGTTGTTCAATACAACATCAACACAATTAGTTCTCTATACACTTATTTATAAGCATCTTGCAGTTAAGGGCACTTAAAATATAATGTGGGACTCTTATTTTAAAGAGACGCTCATCCAGGACAGGAATGAGAAGTACAAACTGTGCAAGTGCTTTTTAAATGAATCCTCTGTTAAACAGCAGGGGGTGAAATCGAGCCTTTCCACTGTTTTATTTCTCCTTGAGTCTTACATCAAGAATATGAGCAGAGCAATTAGAGGAAGACAGATCTCCTTTATACATGAACCTGCTGATAAAAAGGTTTTTAGCCAAGGTTTTAATAACATACGCAAATCAAGTCTTCACGTTTAATTGCAATTGATTTAATTTGTGATATTTAATTGGGCATAAAACCGTCACTTGATGTCGCAACCCTGAACTTACAGCGTTTTTGGTGAATATTTATACAGCTACACTGAAAAAAATTATTCATTAGATTTGCTACTTTTTTAGGGTAAGTGCAAACAATTTAGATTCACCGGCCACTTTAATAGGTACACCTGATTAGTGTCGGGTTGGACCCCTTTTGCCTTCAGAACTGCCTTAATCCTTCATGGCATAGATTCAACAAGGTACTGGAAATATTCCTCAGAGATTTTGCTCCATATTGACATGATAGCATCACGCAGTTGCTGTAGATTTGTCGGCTGCACATCCATGATGCCAATCTCCCGTTCCACCACATCCCAAAGGTGCTCTATTGGATTAAGATCTGGTGACTGTGGAGGTCATTTGAGTACAGTGAACTCATTGTCATGTTCAAGAAACCAGTCTGAGATGATTCACGCTTTATGACATGGTGCGTTATCCTGCTGGAAGTAGCCATCATAAGATGGAGACACTGTGGTCATAAAGGGATGGACATGGTCAGCAACAATACTCAGGTAGGCTGTGGCGTTGACACAATGCTCAACTGGTACTAATGGGCCCAAAGTGTGCCAAGAAAATATCCCCCACACCATTACACCACCAGCAGCAGCCTGAACTGTTGATATAAGGCAGGATGGATCCATGCTTTCATGTTGTTGATGCCAAATTCTGAGCCGACCATCCGAATGTGGCAGCAGAAATGGAGACTCATCAGACCAGGCAATGTTTCTCCAATTTTTTGTCGTCCAGTTTTGGTGAGCCTGTGTGAACTGTTGCCTCAGTTTCCTATTCTTAGCTGACAGGAGTGGCACCTGGTGTGGTCTTCTGCTGCTGTAGCCCATCTGCCTCAAGGTTGGACGTGTTGTGTGTTCAGAGATGCTCTTCTGCAGACCTCGGTTGTAACGAGTGCTTATTTGAGTTACTGTTGCCTTTCTATCAGCTGGAACCAGTCTGGCCATTCTCCTCTGACCTCTGGCATCAACAAGGCATTTGCGCCCACAGAACTGCTGCTCACTGGATATTTCCTCTTTTTCAGACCATTCTCTGTAAACCCTAGAGATGGTTGTGCGTGAAAATCCCAGTAGATCAGCAGTTTCTGAAATACTCAGATCAGCCCGTCTGGCACAAACAACCATGCCACGTTCAAAGTCACTTAAATCCCCTTTCTTCCACATTCTGATGCTCGGTTTGAACTGCAGCAGATCGTCTTGACCATGTCTACATGCCTAAATGCATTTATTTGCTGCCATGTGATTGGCTGATTAGCAACTTGCGTTAACAAACAGTTGGACAGGTGTACCTAATAAAGTGGCCGGTGAGTGTATATGGGCTGAATTTAAAATTAAAGTTAGTTTAACTTAATTAGTTTATTTAAATTCACCTTATATACATTGTCTGCAACCACTTACCCTAAAAATATTAGCAAAAATCCAGTGAATCATTCTTTTCAGTGTAGGCCTAAGAATCATTATATGCGTTTAGAGGATTTCGGCTGGTGATTTGACAGGTTAGATCGCCTGGAGAGTTATTCAAGCATCTCTGAATCCTCCTCAGAGCTGAAAGTCTGGGAATTGAGTAGCTTGGGAAAGTCTTTTGCTGGAAATTTCTCCCTTGAGAGTTTCATATGACAGTAAGAGCCGCTGTCAGACACATCACAGCGCTCTGGAAGAAACTGTGTTACGGAGCAGCAAATCTGTCCTGCACTCCTGTTCATTTTTCAATTTTGTTTGTGCTTGTTGTGACTCGCTTTGAGACGGAAGAGCGATCGGCAGATAAAGAAACGCCAATCACTGTCCATCCGTCTCGCTTCCATTGTGCTAGAAAAAGCTGAGATTTCATGCCCATTTAAAACCAACAGCTCTCACTAAATCCAAACAAAAAAAAAAAGGGTTACCTGAGGGACAGCAGACTCATAGATATAAAGATATACATTTGACAAAATGATTAGCCCTCCTGTACATTTTTTCCAATATTTCCCGTTTAATATTTATATAGGAATTTTTCACAGTAGTTCCTATAATATTTTTTCTTCTGGAGAAAGTCTTATTTGTTATATTTCAGCTAGAATTAAAGCAGTTTTTAATTTTTTTAAATCATTTTAAGTTCAATATTATTAGCCCCCATTAAGCAATATTTGTTTCTGATGTCTAAAGAACAACAAAAAAAATGCTCTCAACAACAACAACAACAAAAAAGGCAGTGCGGTACACCTCGCATTTTCAGAATGGAAAAGTGCATTCAGTGTGATCAGCTCCTTGACTTTAAAATTTTATCTTGTAATTTTTATTTAGTAAATGATTATTTTGACTTAGTAAGTTATAATTTTGATAAATAAAAATTATAATATCGACTTAATGTCAATTTTGGCTTTTTCAAGTCATAATTTCACCATTTTATCTTGTAATTTCAGTTTAACAAATCATTATTTTGACTTAGTACATCATAATTTTGACCTTACTAAGGTATCTCTATGTATTGCATTGAACATTGAAATATATATTCCCCATCTCCATGTCTCCTAGACAGGCCCGAATTAAGAATTCAGAGGCCTCTGGCCACAATGTCTTGTAGGGCCCCCTACAAGGCCGCACCCCTATTGTTGAATTAAAAAATACGATTATTATAATATTTTTAAAATAAAGTTAATCTATAATATTTGGCCCACATTTTTTTAAATTAATGATGTAGTACATATATTTACAGTCTACAAAGATTTACCTGATTTTAAAAGCATTTAAAGCACACTTTGATAAAAATAAAATACTAATGAAACTAGTGAAAATGAATGGTTTTTAATATACTTGTTCAAGTTCACTGAAGCAGTACTAAACATTTATATTTAAGGGTATTTTTAATGTATAACTTTAACAAACTTATAATGCATATGATTTGGATATAACACCTCTCCAGTCCAGTTCTATGAATCAGAGTCCTCCATAATACACACACTGATTAATGACTCCTACTGTCTCCCTCGTGATGAAGAAGAGTAGGCAAACAGCACTTGATTATAAAGCTGAAAGTATCTGAAATCACACACACCATACCAGTTCTCTCCTGTCTCTCTCCTCTTCAGGGGCTTTTTCGGTCTCTCTCCATTTTCTGCCTCTCCTATTCAGACACACGATGAGCCCAGTCTACGCTGCGGTTAGCTTTCTCCGCCTGGTTAACATTAGCTTGATAGCTAGCTAACGTTTCCTATAGTGTCTTCTTTACCCTCATTCTCTTCATCATGGATCTGTTTGAAGAAGGTGTGTACACATGGAACATGCCTAAATAAAGATGCCTCCTCTCCTCTTTTTCTCTTGCGTTTGCTACATCCACTTGATCTACGACCACTACCACACTACAGTCTGCCCAATTCAGCACGGGTTATTTCAAAACTTTCCTTTCTGTTTAAAATAAATGTATTTACAATCTGATATGTAATGGGAGATATGTAAAACGCGTTCATCAGTCGCTGGATTCGAACCGGGTTCATGATCCATCGCCTCAAAACATATTGCCATGCTCTTTATGAGCTACGCCACTCCCACCAGCTGTCAACTATGCTCTTTAGTCGTGTTGTCTCTGTCGATCAAACAGCACTGGCGGGAAGCACTCGATTAGCTTATTCCAAAGAGGTGCGCTATTTGCACTTAGCCTAAATAGACACTCCAAAATCAGCATTTTTTTTTGCCCCCTCGCAGGGGCCCCAAGTGCGCATGGACCCCTGGGCCTGTGCCCATAATGCCCAATGGTTAATCCGGCCCTGCTCCTAGAGGCTCTGTGACATGTCAGTCGTTGTTGTTTTGTTCAGCAGTGATCTTTCACTAAGGCTTGTGACTCAATAATCAGACTCTAGCGATGCATCCGATTTGAACATGAAAACATACAGCAACAATGACCCTATAGGTCTCTTCAATGAAATGCAGACAATGAATGACTAAGTAACTCTCTTGTCGTGTCCTTTGCTCTCTCTTTATCCGTGTTTCCTTTCTCTTTCCTTTCATGTGCAGTGCTGCAAAGGCAAGTCAGCATGACCTGCGCTCCTGGCACATAAATTCATCTCTCTGGCTGTATGCTAAACCAGTGCCAAGGGCAGCCGAGCAGATCTTCAACAGGACATGCTCTCATTTACACAAAACCTGTCTGGAGTCAAATTTAAATACGACCTCTAGATGGCAGCGTTACATTTCAGGATGGCACTAGAGTATGGTATGTACTGCACAGAGACATATGAAGCCCCCGCACATATATCAGCGCTTAGTGAACTGCTTACTGATTCATTCTTGTGTAACACAGTACAGAAACAATCAGCATGAAACTAATTATTCATTGGATTTACTATTTTTATTAAGGTAAATGGTTGCAAATGATTTATATGGGCTGAATTTAAACAAACACATTACATTTAGTCAGTGCTTAATTTGTGAATTGCGAGGTCCCAGAATAGATCGGGGTAACGGATGTGGCATGTTAGGCCTGGTTTATACTCGACGCGTCCGCTAGTTTGCTTGAGTGCGTGTGGCGAATGTGACATCATCGCGGTGTTAGCAGAAGTTCGTTTTGAGTGCGCGCGACATGATTTCGGCTGGCGGTGTGCACGGCATTTTTTGAGACCCGAGCGAACAGTGCGCACGGCGCCGCGTTTGATTTGAGTTGAATATGAACCACTTTGAAGAGATTTTGTCTGAAACAGTACGACTGTACACATATCTTTATGATCCGTGATCATACAGAGCACCTGATGAACAATAATTCTTGGCTAGAAATAGGAACAGCCGTGGGAATGGAGGAAAGTTTATGTTAAAAGGTTTGGAAAAACCTGAGGGATTGTTAAAGCCAAAAGAGGCCATGATAAAGTGGAGACCCGGGTACACAATTAAAGAAATATGTTTGTCCAGCAGTCATAGGTTTAACACTGATGTATATATTACAATTTTGAATTTAACACAATTTAATAGCTACAAAAATATAATTAAGGAACAAATTATTGCTTTGAAAACTGGAAAGGAATATTTGAACCTTTCGGTTTACTCTGATGCTCAGTTTTTCTAGGCTTTATTGGTGATAATGGTCAGTAATGTTGGACCATTATTACCTTTTAGCATTAGTATAGGACAGAAACTAGCCAGACAGTAATGTGTGAATTGTGGAGCGGGCTAAATCTAACAATCTAAATCTTTTTTTATTAAGTGTGCTTTTTTTTGGCTTTTATTCTTGCCATAATAAAGAATACATTTGTAGAGCAGCCCATGTTCAGTTGTCATTAATATTTTAATAAACTTTAATAGGTAAAACTGTCCGAGATATGAACAAAAGCAAGTGATGCATCAAATTTGATTTAAAAAAAAAATCTTGAATTGTTGTAAAGATCCTTATAATCATTAAAATACAAACAATACAAATAATTAGTTAAAAAATTGTGAATGATATTAAGGACATGACGTAGTTCCGGAAACTTCCTACTTATCTGTTTATCTGTCTGACTTTATGGTCAGTTTCTTTTCACCGCCCCCTGTTGTTTTAAAGAATATCACAACAACGAACGCGGCAAGTATAAAAGCCTCGTCCGTGTCGAGAGGTGCGCGCGCAGTCAGCGGAGGCGCGCGATGCGGCGCCAGGCGAAAGTATAAATCCAGCTTTAGCCGAAGATGGAGAGGTGTCGTGCGGACGAAAGTCAAGAGGGTTTTGAAGTCGCGAAAGAAAGTGAACAACGGACGGGGAAGGAGGGTGGTTGATGAGGGGTATCGGTAAAATGAGGTGCCGGATCAAATTTCAGAGGTGCTGGATCCGGATCCGCCGTGTTCCGACACAAATTAAGCCTTGCATTTAGTAATGTTCAACTTTATTTTAGTGTTTAAATTGAGCCCATATAAATTGTTTGCAACAGCTTCCCTAAATTTTTTGTTACATATAATTATCTGTTTTTGTGTGTGTGTGTGTGTGTGTGTGTGTGTGTGTGTGTGTGTGTGTGT
>CAIGQZ010000643.1:6212705-6228718 GCA_903798205.1 Danio tinwini | reverse complement strand
GCAACCCCATAACAACACCTGATTATCACCTATAACCCTAGCAACCCTATAGCAACAACTGATTATCATCTATAGCCCTAGCAACCCCATAGCAACACCTGACTATCACCTATAACCCTAGCAACTCCATAGCAACACTCCACCGTCCAGCCAGATTAGCATTACACCCGTGTTTTACTCAGGCGTTGGTTCTCTTCAGAAAATGTTCAGATCTACTTGGTATTCAGTTCCTGTGTCTCTTTCTTCTTCCCTCTGTGGTCTTCGCAGGGCTATCAGTCTAGTAATTTTGTGCAAAAATGTCACATCTCTGGTGCTGAATGTGAATATGTTGAATTGTGGTGTATTTAATGTATGGTCCATTACAGCAGCAGCCCCTGTCAATTAATTCAGCTTCAATTACCCTTCGCATAATGAGCAGGGTTTGATTCTAATGCGTGTGTATCGTCAGGATGGGTTATTGCGGCGTGTATTAGACATATTTAATTCTGCGAGTCTGCCTTTAAGCAATTAACCGGGTTTGAGGAGAACTAAAGCTTGACATCCTTTGCTATGTGGCTTTTCTGAGTCGAATTTTTATCACCCGGTCCAGATGTGGCTGTTCCCGGTGGAGTTTGAGCAACAGTGTGGAACGCAGATGGCCTGGAGATTCTCAAGTGCTTCTGCTGTTGATTTCACACTGGACATTCTGTCACAACCAACAACAAACCACTTAAAATAAACAAAAAGGTCCTTTATTTAAAATTAAGCACTGAGAATTTATTTGGAAAAGTTAGAAAATTATGAATAAATATTTAAGTTTAATATTATAGATAAAATAAATAATAATTTGTATATAAAAGAGTTTTTCATGTACCTTGAATGTCAGTGGTTTCATATATATATTAATTATATATTATTATTATTAATATATATTAATATTAATCTGGGGTCGCTACAGTGGAATGAACCACCAACTTATCCAGCATATGTTTTATGCAGCGGATGCCCTTCCAGCTGCTACCCATCTCTGGGAAACATCTATACACACTCATTCACACACATCCACTAGCAACAATTTTTCCTACCCAATTTACCTGTACTGCATGCCTTTGGACTGTGGGGGAAACCGGAGCACCCGGAGGAAACCCACGCGAATGCAGGGAGAACATGCAAACTCCACACAGAAATGCCAACTGACCCAGCCGAGGCTCGAACCAGCGACCTTCTTGCTGTGAGGTAAACGTGCTACCCACTGAACGACCAACTTGTGACCTTAGTTGGCTAACCATGGTTTTCAGAAATGCACCCCAGAGTGAGAGGTGGCAGTAACGCACCAAAAAGTTTGTTGTCCACCACCGTAAAACAGGAAGAAGAAGAAATCATCATTCTCAGCATCCTATGGATTTACTTTCATCAGCTAGACACCGGCCTCACAGCTATGTAAATGTCGGTGCCATCACTTATTAATCCGCGATCAGTAAATGTAGCTTGTTGACACTACCGCCACTCTACTGAGAAATGTAGTTAAGCTAGTAGCGTCACTACTTGTAGCAACGCTACTGCCCAACACTGATAATAATTTTGGTGTCCTAATAATGCATGATTACTCCATATACAATCAGAACAGCCTCATGATTTATCTTCGGGTCTTGAATAATACATCAAATATTATATAAAAATATCAAACTATATTAAAGTTTAATTCTAAGATGCTGTTCTCGTGTAAATCCACCGGAGGTCGCTGTCGACTTACTGACTTACTGACTGGCTGACCGATTTCCCCACCCAACCCACTTCCCTAAACCCAATCGAGTGTTTTCAAAAGCAATCCAGAAAAAGAAAAGCCGTCGTGGCAGCCTAATTTTTACCACATTTTTTAGATTTGACCACGTTCTCACCCTGTTATTTACTTGTTTCTTTTATTTTTTGGCTTTTGTTTGTGTCTTACCTCCTTCCTAGAACCGTTCTTCGCCAGACTCAAACCCTGTCATCATGGTCAACTCCTCTCTGCATCTCAAATTCTCTGATGTTTGCGATGAGCCACTGGACAAACTGGTAACAGTGGGAAAGCCGTCCACACAGAGGTAAGCGGTCAGCTGGTAAACGTGAAAAGGAACATCATCATACCGCCTCGTAGCCTTCATTGTTTAAATACGAAATGCAGCCATACGTTCCTCTGGCTACATAATTCACAATCTCAAGTAATGTATATAGGTTTTCAGAATGAGCCTGTGGTGGGGTAACAATTAAGTTACCCCACCATAAAAACTTTAGAATTGTGTTGTTTCAATTCATTTTAAATACGTAAACAAGCAGCAAAAGTTATTTTTATTTTGCACAATTATTATTTTTTTTATCTGTCCTAACAATGCATGACTGCTCCATGAACCACAAGAACAGGCCTATGATCTATTTTTAGGTTGTGACCCAGCAGTCAAGAGCCTCTTCTGTGTAGTATCGTCCAGCCCTGCTTCTTAACATATCACCTTCAGATAAGAAGAGAAACTCCTGAACAAGAAGAGAAGCGGACGCAGCGCACATGGCTTTAAACACAGGAAATGATCAGATAGAGGAAGCACCAAAAAGAAAGAGGAGCAAGAACAAAAGCGAAGGTTCTGTATTTTGTGATTCACAAGTGTTTTCCGTTTATTTACGGTTGTGAATTGCATTATGGGATGTTGATCTCTGCTCATCTGTTCACTTTTGATGTTGAGAATTCAACTCCACGGGGTTAACAGTGTGACTTTTATTGACATATTAGTAGTCTAAAGGCTCGTACACACCAAGACGCTTTTCGTTTGCATGTATCGTCAGCGTTTTCCAAGACGTTTTTCAAACCCAATCGATTTTCACAGGCGTCGAGCAGAAGAGTATGCAAAATCACTCCTTGACGTTAGATGGCGCTACACAACTTTAAGCTTCTGACACCCTCTTGTAACACAGAGAAAGAAGACAAAGTTGACACGCTTGTTGTTATGGATGGTTCTAGCAGCAGCTCTAGCTCTAGAGATGAAGAAATGATTATTGTTCACCAGTGCAATAAGCAGCTCCACGTTCATATCGTCTTCAATGAGCATCTTCTTCAATGTGCGCTCGCATTGACAGTGTTGCGCTTGAGCACCTCCAAGTGCTGTTTACTGTAACTTCAGCAGCTCCGTGCACATGAACAAAAGTGCCAATCTGATTGGTGGAGAAGGTTTTGACAAGCATGAGACTTTTTTTTTTTAAAGTGACGCTTTTGCGCCTGGCATTTTGCGCGTTGGTGTGCACGATCACATTGACGCCCTTTATTTAGTCACGACGCGTTAAACGTTGACGGAAAACGCGAGCAAAAAATGTCTCGGTGTGCACGGGCCTTAAGATAAGATATTAGCTGCGTCCCAAATGGCACATTATACACTATACACTCATGCACTATGTACTTATGCACTTACACACTCAAAAGCATAGTATATGTATGTAGTGTCGTCCCAAATCGAACACTAATGGTTTTTTACTAATCAGGAATGCAAACTGATTCCCTGATGACGTTTGACGGTTGCCAAGTTTGTGAAATAAATGACCAAAGTATCAAATAATACCTGTCATGAGTATAATCACATTCACCATCGGGAGGCGCCATAATCACTTTCGTAAGAGAATACTGCTTTCACTATCCAAAATAAATGAAGTAATCCAACATGAGTGCTCGAAAGCTCCGCCTCTTCTGCTACGTGAGCAAAGCTGCGGTCGTTGAGTGTGTGAAGTGTCCATCATACCACACTTCATTTTAAAGGTTGAATAAGTGCATCATCCGGGTAATTAAAGTGCACTTATTATTTTTAGAGTTTTTAGTGTGAATGCACTACTGACTATTTATACTACAAAATAGCATAGAATAGTGCGTAAGTATGCGATTTGGGACGCACCTATTATTTATGAAATAGTATATAGCTCCACCCTGAATGACTGATAACTCCACCCTAAATGACTGATAACTTCACCCTAAATGACTGATAGCTTCACCCTAAATGACTGATAGCTCCTCCCTAAATGACTGATAGCTCCTCCCTAAATGACTGATAGCTCCGCCCTAAATGTCTGATAGCTCCTCCCTAAATGACTGATAGCTCCTCCCTAAATGACTGATAGCTCCTCCCTA
The DNA here is from genome assembly GCA_903798205.1 of Danio tinwini. Classification (NCBI taxonomy): domain Eukaryota; kingdom Metazoa; phylum Chordata; class Actinopteri; order Cypriniformes; family Danionidae; genus Danio; species Danio tinwini. Next base: position 6,224,598 of record CAIGQZ010000643.1, on the reverse strand, counting down.
AATGACTGATAGCTCCGCCCTAAATGACTGATAGCTCTGCCCTAAATGACTGATAGCAATAAATTGACCAGCTGGTTTCCTCAGGCAGAATTTGTAAATTTAAATAATACAATTTTTTATTTGTCCTAAAGCCTTCTTCTATCGGTTATTTTTACAATTTATTATGCCATACTGTCAAAAATGGGACAAAAAGCTCATACAGGGCCAAATTCTCTGAGTCCAAATTGTGTGAGTCCTAATGCCCCAGTATAGTGAAGGGGACACTATTCTGTCAGTGGGCGCCATCTTTCGGATGAGATGTTAAACCGAGGTCCTGACTCTCATTAAAATCCCATGGCACTTCTCATAAAGACTAGGGGTGTAACCCCGGTATCCTGGCCACATTCCCTCCATCAGCCCTTACCCATCATGGCCTCCTAATCATCCCCATCCACTGAATTGGCTCTATCACTGTCTCTCCACTCCACCTATAGCTGGTGTGTGGTGAGCGCACTGGCGCCGTTGTCCTGTGGCTGACGTCGCATCATCCAAGTAGATGCTGCACACTGCTGGTGGTGTGGAGAGACCCCCTTTATAATTGTGAAGCACTTTGGATGTATGGCCATACACAATAAATGCGCTATATAAATACGCATTGCATTACATTACACCCCAACGCCCCGGCTATGGGCATGATGCATAAATAAGTGAATAAAAACATGAATCACAAAGTACAGAAAGCTTACAATTTACAGATATTTATGTCTACAGTGGACTGAAAGTAGGGATTAGTTTGCTTTACTTAAAAAAAGTTATTAAACCTATTGCTTTTAAAGTGATTAGTTGACTTTACTTAAGAAAGTAAGTAAACCTATTGCCTTGAAATGCTTGCGTAAAGCAACTATGGGCACAATTATACAAATGAAGTCAGCCTAACTGTTCAAAGTTAAAAGGATTTATTCTCTTTTTTAAAGTAAAGTCAATGTGATGCTTTTAAGGCTTTAATAAAATAAAGTAATTAATTGCTTTTTACAGTGTACTACAAAGGGTGACGAAGAGAAAGAGATGATAAAATGAGACAAGCCAATTCATTTTTTTTTCAGGTCTGTCTGTTTGCTGCTCTTCAGGGTAAATGTGTGATGTATAGGCTTGTCTGGTGTGTGTGTGTAAGTCTGACAGCAGTTGTCTGTTAACTCACCCCTCCCTTCTTATTATCACAGTCCCCCGACCCTCAGCAGAGCCCCGGTCCAGGCCCTCGCTCTGTTTACCCTCCAAACCTCTGTTTACTGCCATAGACCAGAGGCATTTGCCACTGTCACACAAGTTTCCACAGGGAACGAGTCTGAGAAATACAACAATACAGCACGGTGAACACCAGAGCTCGGTCCTGAGACCATAACGATTTCATCAGCTCAACCATTTTCTACACAAAACTGACAGACTTAGCAAATAATTAAAAGGAAATGTAAGGTAATTTATCAGGTAACTCTTTAGTTGAAGTAACAATTCACAGCATTTACTACTGGCTTATTACATTAAGACATTATTAGCACTTATTAGATATGATCTTATTTTACATCCTTCTACCCAATACCTAAACCCAACTACTACCCAGGTAGCAAAGAGTTCTGGCCCAGATTTGGCATAAATTTGTATTTGTATTTGGCATACACTGGCATACAGCATGTGGCCCAAACATGGCCCTGGTTTGACAGAGGTGGCACTGTGTTTAAGGCAGCACACAATACTTGGGCCAAATGTAAAATGTAGTATTAGGCCCAGATGTTAATAATTGATATGTGGGTCATGTAAGTTTTGCCTTTTTTGACCCACAATAAAAATACATTTTTTATTATTTTCAAATAAAGCCAAAAAAGTCGACAAATTAGGTCGCTTCAAGAAAAAGCCCCAGCCGGGGCTCGAATCAGCGACCTTCTTGCTGTGAGGCGATTGTGCTACCCACTGTGCCACCGTACTGCAGAGGGCAAATTAATTTGAACAAAGTAATGATGTGCACAGATACATCATTTATAACAAGCACTACTATATACGTACATTTTGAGTTCATGCCGACTTTAACTATAGTTTCAGTCTAAGTTTAATCACCTTCAGTCTAATACCCAAGGAGCAAACCTTTGTGCTACTTGAAATTGGAGAAGAATATGTTAATTTGGAGGATTTGGATTGGCTCATGCTCAGACGTTCACTTCTTTATATAAGCCGATATGCATTTCTGTGCCATGCATTAATAATGGCACCTTTTTATCAATAGTATATTAGACTCGGGCCCGATGCAAATCCAAGACAATGAGCCTATATGAGCATTAAAGTTGAATCAAACACATTGAGAAGAAAAAGCTGCCCTGCGGTGAGAGGAAGCGGCTGCGTTTGAAGTGCCTACACTTCCTGAATCTCATCAAATGGGTATGATAGAACTAAAAAAGATGAAGATAAACTCTATTAAGATCTGCTCAGAAGCCAAGCCTCTGCATGCAAGTTGGGCTGTGCAATATGACGATGTACTGTATATTTAGTATAGACCAAAAAAAAAAAAGTCCATCATTCTTTACGGCAATACTTTTTCTTAATTTACACACTGTAAAAAATAAAACGACAACAAATATTATTATGCTGCTTTAACTTATTTTAATCTTGTATACCTACATTTTTTTTAGGTATACAAAGTTTAACATAATATTTTTTGTCAGTTTAATTTATGTAAGTGGTGGCGAAGTGGGTAGCACAATCGCCTCACAGCAAGAAGTTTGCTGGTTCGAGCCCCAGCTGGGTCAGTTAGCATTTCTGCGTGGAGTTTGCATGTTGTCCCCGTGTTGGTGTGGGTTTCCTCCAGGTGCACGGGTTTTCCCCACAGTCCAAACACATGCAGTACAGGTAAATTAAAAAAGCTAAATTGGTTGTAGTGTATGTAAGTGTGTGCAAGAGTGTGTGGGTGTTTCCCAGTGTTGGGTTGCGGCTGGAAGGGCATCCGCTGCGTAAAACATGTGCCGGATAAGTTGGTGGTTCATTCCGCTGTGGCGACCCCTGATTAATAAAGGGACTTAAATCAAGAAGAATTTTCTAGACAAGCAAAACATGTTGTTTTAAGAAATAATATGCCAAATTGAAGTGAGTTTTTCCTTAAAACAAGCAAAATAATGGGGTAAGCAAAATAATCTTACGTCAAAAGGAAAAACAAGATTATTGTGCTGACCCCATTGGCAGATTATTTTGCTTGTTTTAACCTTTTAAAGTCTAGTGCTTTTTTGGGATTTCCGCCTGGATTTTGCCTACCCAAATTTAAAAGCTTCCCAAATCCACATGCAGAGGTGTAAATGCTAAAATGTGGTATCATTTTAAAGAAAACCCTTTAAATTTTCATAAAACACTATTGAAAGTATTTAAAATAACTGTATATGGTGTCTGTGTTATTAAAAAAAACACCTAAAAAAGAGGCACTTTTTGTATTTTCTGCACATTTTTTTTGTATTTTTGTTCCTGCACATGTCTGTAATCATAGAAAAAAACAAAATGTCTCTACCATAATCTATGCAAAAGTTATTGTATTCCAACTGATGAGAGGTGCTATACCATTTTTTTATGTATTTTCCGCCTACCACATTTTAAAAGCCTTCCATATCCAAATGCATTGCATTTTTTGAAAGGTTGTAGTTTATCTGTTTAGAGAATTTGACTACTCCAGACAGTTCTGCTTGAAACCAGCAGAGAGCAGCAAACACTAGGAAAAATAATTTGATCTCTATCATGTGATATGACAAAACTATTGCAATTCAACTGAATACTGGGAAAATAACTTTTTGATCATTGATATCAAATACGACATATTTCCTTCTGCTTAGTTTTAGATGATAATAACTATAGGAACATGAGTTTACATTACTTATTTTATCTCCTTTCCATTTTAGGCATCATAACATTACATTACACTTAAATACACAGTATACTGGATACCCGAGCTGGGTATTGAACATTGGTTTATTTTCATATCTTATAGTCATTTGATATTGCATTGCATTTTGATATTGCATTGCATTTTGATATTGCATTGCATTGCAATGCAATGCAATGCAATATCAAAATAAGTCAATGACTATAAGATATGAAAATAAACCAATGTTCAATACCCAGCTCGGGTATCCAGTATACTGTGTATTTAAGTGTAAATAACTTTTGTACAGTAAAATAAAAACCGAAGCGATGCATCTGTGCATAAAATATAGCTTCTACACTCTCAAACGGAGCCACTTCTGGGGTGTTGAGAACCCGCAACCTTTAAAAATGAAAGGGGAAGTCGATGACGTCACCGGACCCGCCACCAAAACTGACTTAACATTGGCATATTATTTCTGAAAACACAAAATTTCTTTAATCTTCAGCAGCACGTGTAGCCTCTTGTTAGAGAGTAATTCCATCATTCAAAGTTCATAAAAGTCCAAAAGGTGATGATAATAGTTGCATGTTTGTTTATGTTTGCTGTAATAATAATAATGTGCTCTATTTTTTCCGGCTTCTCCTTTGTTTTTTAGCGCGTCACTCTTGCTTTTGTCAGTTTCTGACAGGATCAGGTTTCAAAAGCACGTCAATAATCAAGCGCACGTTATTATCATGAGCAGCTCGTGCAAGCTAGAAAGTGAAACTGCTTGCGCTTCAGACTGGCTCGTAAAAAACTACAGGGCACAGGGTAAAATCTGCTCTTCTTTTTGGCTTTGTGGCTGTTCATCAAGACGACGACAAGGTGCGTTTGAGCCCAGGTTCGTTATTATATGTATATATCATTGCGCTGTATTCTCTCGGCTGTGTATGAAAACATGATGGCTTCTTTGTTTTCATTCTAGCTTGTTGCGTGAGATCGTGACGTATCTCTGTAAACCAATAGCGTTCAGCTGCGCATCTAGCTCCGCCTTTTGGTACCCTTTCTTGTGTTTGGTACCCTTTCGAAAGGGTGCTAAAAAAGGGGTACAGTACAGTTTGGTATGGTTCGGTACGCCTTTTGACAGTGGAAACGACCATAAAAGCGCACCGTACCGTACCACTCAGGCCATATGTGAGCATTGCAGAGAGCTAGCTGCTGATATAGTTGAAGTTAAAATGATGAACCCTCCAAATTAAATTTTAATTATTTAAAAAATATTTCTTACCTAGGTTAATTAGGCAAGTTTGTTTGTAAAACTTTTTTTCTCGATTGTCTACAGAACAAACTAGTTATACAATGACTTGCCTAATTAACCTAGTTAAGCCTTTAATGTCACTTTAAGCTGAATACTAGTATCTTAAAAAATGTCTAGTCAAATATTATGTGCAGTCATCATGGCAAAGATAAAAGAAATCAGTTATTAGAAATGAGTTATTAAACTATTATGTTTAGAAATGTTTAGAGGGAACTTATCAATCTTATAGCAATCAGCTAAAGGTTTACCTGCTGCAGCAACAAAAGCCTCCCCCGTTCTATCAGCCAGCAATCCCGCAGACAGATTTCCTCATGTAAACCCAAACATCCAGTCCTTTCAGCAGCGGGAATCTCCTGCCGAGCCCCTTCTTAAACCCACAGACCTCCATTAAAAAATCTCTGTGCATATGAAAAACTATCATGGAAACAATCGCAGTAATGTCAGCGGGGGGCTATAAGAGGAAAACCAGTCTGCCAGCAGGCTTCAGGAGTTACAATATAGACACGCTGCAAAAAAAAAAAAGCTTTTCTTATTTGGAATTTGTGTCTTGTTTCTACACTGAAATAAAATGATTCATTGGATTTACTAAAAAAACAAAACAAATCTGTTGTCAATTTTTCTACAAAATTCTGTCATTAATATTTTTCTGATGACTTTTTTTCTGTATTTATCACTAAAATGTCTTGTTAGTAGTGTAGTGTTAATAGTTTAAGAGCTTTATTACATGTTTAATGACATTTTGATGATGATTTCAGCTTGTACTACTGCAGTTGAAGCTGTTATAAAATTCATGACGTATTTATAATAGCTTCATGACAATCATGTTGATGACAGATATATGCACTCAATATTTATATATTTTTGCTTGTTCAAACTACTTAATTAAAATGAGCTCAATCCACACAATTCTTGAGATTTCATTGGGACAACTTAATTTCCTTATGTTCAATCCACATACATTTGTTAAAAGTGTTAAGTTAACTTAATCGATTTGTGTTGAGTCAACATGAGTGAATTATGTGGAACCCTGCATTTTTTTACAGTGTGCAACTAATTACAAATTCAGTTGAACATTACTAAATGTAATTTGTATGTTTAAATTCAGCCCATATACATTGTTTGCAACAATTTACCTTAAATAAAATTGAGTGAATCCAGTGAAGCATTTTTTTTTCCAGTATAAGTCCAAATATCGAAAAATTAATAAATCAAGAAGCATTTTCTAGACAAGTACAAAACCAACCCAGGCTCATTCTGAATACGTACCCCTATATACATTTCTGGAGAGCGGCAAATAGGTCTCAGGAGCTACGTTGTTTTGCAGTTTTTGCGAATCCACCAGAGGCCACTATGTACGCTTTTCAGATCTTAAATTTCTCTCACGAGTGCCATTTGCGCCTGCTGTTCTCGCATAAATCCACTAGAGGCCACTGTCGACTGACTGACTGACTGACCGACCCTTCTCCAAACCTAACTGGTACTTCCCTAAACCCAACCAACAGTGTTTTCAAAAGCAATCCAGAAAAACTTTACCTCATTTTCAGATTCTACCATATTCTCACCCTGTTATTTACTTGTTTGTTTTATTTTTTGCTTTTGTTTTACCTGTTTTCAGGAACTGTTCTTCGCTGGAATCAAATTTCATCATCACGGTCAACTCCACTTTGTGTCTCAAGTCTGCCAACGTACGCGGCAAGCCACTGGACAAACTGGTAACAGTGGGAAAGCCGTCCATACGGAGGTAAGCGGTCAGCTGGTAGTGAGAAAAGGTACGGCGTCATTTAATGACAAATACAGTTTGTTCCACTGAAAAACGTGATCAGAAAAATAATCATGACACGTTTACAATGGCCTCATGACAATCATGTTTATGACAGATTTATGACAAGTTATGTTGTCTTTGTAACGAGTTGTCATGACAAAAACAAAAACCGGTTGTGATGTATTTGTTTATGTCACGTTGTCATAACAACCAATGTTAAAACAGTTGTTATAAGCCTGCATAAATCCTCATTCCCATTCTTGATGTGTCATGTCCTATAGGCTCTTTCTGAAAATGTACCCCTATATACATTTCTGGAGATTGCGAATTATGTAGCCAGAAGTACGTATGGCTGCATTTTGTCTTTAAAACGAACGCTATGGGGCGATATGACGCCGTTCCTTTTCATGCTTACCAACTGACTGCTTACCTCCGTGTGGACGGCTTTACCAGATTGTCCAGTGGCTCGCCGTGTATGTAGGCGGACTTGAAACGCAAAGAGGAGTTTACCACGACAACAGGGTTCAAGTTTGGTGAAGAACAGTTTCAGAAAGAGGGTAAGACAAAAAGAAAAGGCAAAAAATAAGTAAATAGCAGGGTGAGAATGTGGTAAAATCGGAAAATGTGATGAAAATCAGGTGAGGGCTTTTCTTTTTCTGGATTTCTTTTCACTGTTGGTTGGGTTTAGGCAGTACTTAATTTGTAAATTGCGAGGTCCCGGAACAGATTGGGGTAACGGATCTGGCATGTTACCTGAGGATGGAGAGGTGTCGTGCACGTAAGTGGAGAGCGGTGGGGGGGTGGTTGTTGCGGTGGATGGCGGAAGACTGTCGCGGATGAAAGTGAGTGGCGCGGGGGTGTCACGGAGAAAAATGAAGATGGTTGGGGAGTCGCGGAAGAAAGTGAAAGTGAACAGCAGACAGGGCAGAAAGGTGGTTGAGGAGGGGGATCAGTAATATGAGGTGCCGGATCAGATTTCAGAGGTGTCGGATCCGGATCCGGCGTGTTCCGCCACAAATTAAGCCCTGGGTTTAGGAAAGTGGGTGGGCGGGTCAGTCGGTGCTTTTGAAAACATTATTGGTTGGGTTTAGGGAAAGAGAAGGGTGGGTCAGTCGATCAGTCAGTCGACAGCGACCTCTGCCGCATTTACAAAAAGAAAAACTGTAAAAAAAAACGTACCTCCTGGAATGTATTTGGCACTCTCTAGAAATGTATATAGGGGTACATATTTAGAATTAGCCTGGGTTGATCATGTCATGATTATAAAGGTTTCATGACAGTCTTATGAACACCCCTTCAAGTAATGTGTTACCAAATAGTCTTATTTAAAAAGAAAAACAAGGTTAATTTTCTTCCTCCATTGGCAGATTCTTTTGCTTGTTTTAAGGAAAAACTCTTTAATTTGACACATTATTTCTAAAAATAAGACTTGAAGAAATGTATCTTAAATTAAGAGGTTTTAGATATTTGGACTAGAATCGAGATAAAAACAGTGGCACTTCTCCGAGGAGTCACTTTCTAAACGCTCCCCATTAATCCTCCTTGAGCAGTGCCTGAATGTCATGACTCTGGAAGAAATGTGGGACTTCCTGAAGCTCGAAGAATAAAAACATAGTTTAAAAAAAAAGTCTCTCAATGTGCCGCAGCTTTGTCGCTACTGGATTAAACTCTGGAGGTTAGAAGATAGAGCAGCTTACTTTAAGGGGATCAATGGAACTTGAAGAATGTCTAATGCCACTTTAGAGTCGCAAGGACACCCCGGAAAAACACAAGGGGGGTTCAGGAGAGAAACACTGCGGTGTGAGGAGAGAAGATGAGGACATTTTTGTCATTTGCTGTAAAACACCTGTGGATTAATGCCAAAATATGGCCACTGATTCATTCATTTTCCTTCAGCTTAATCTCTATTACAGCAGAATGAATTGCATATGTTTTTCACAGCAGCTGCCCTTTCAGTCAACCCAGTACTGGAAAGCATACACACTCATTTACACACACACACTCATACACTACGGCCAATTTAGTTCATTCAATTCCCCTATGGCGCATGTGTTTGGACTGTGGGGGAAACCGGAGCACCCAGAGGAAACTTACGCCAACACGAGGAGAACATGCAAACACACAGAAATGCCAACTTCCCCAGCTGGGACTTGAACCAGCGACCTTCTTACTGTGAGGCCACAGTGCTAACCACTGAGCCACCCTCACCACAAAAAAAAAAAAAAATTATATATATATATATATATATATATATACACACACACACAGTTGAAGTCAGAATTATTAGCCCCCCTGAATTATTTGCCCCCCTGTTTACTTTTTTCCCCAATTTCTGTTTAATGGAGAGCAGATTTTTTTTTAACACATTGGTTAGGGTAATTAGGCCATTGTGATTAAGTCATTGTATAATGATGGTTTGTTCTGTAGACAATCAAAATATAAAGGGGCTAATAATTTTGACCTTAAAATAGTTCTTAAAAAATTTAAAACTGCTTTTATTCTAGTCAAAAAAAAAAAATAATAAAACTTTCAGCAGAAGAAAAAATATTATCAGACATACGGTGAAAATTTCCTTGCTTATATATATTATATTATATTTCCTTCCTTATATTGTTACGACCCTGGTCTAGGGTCAAGGCCGCAACATAAAAGAACACTGAACAAATAAAATTCACTTTTATGAATCTTGGATTCGGGTCCGTTTATTTGTCTTTTTGTTTATCACCCAAAATTGTGAAGCCAACTACCTCGGAAAGGACCAACAGAAAAATAATAAACAAAAAGTACACTCTAACTAAACTCCCCAATGAAATTAACTACACTTAGCAAAATAACAAAAATAAAATGACTAAATCTACCCCTACCTCCCTGACTACGTATAAAAACTGGAGAAAATATTTACATAAAAGAAAAGTGTGGTGACCAACCCCTACTTCTTCTTAACGTGTTCAAAATTTAATATTTACAATATCCACAAACAAACAAACAAACCAAAAACAAAATAACAAAAAGGGGAAACACGGATGGATATACAGTGAAGTATATTAAAATGTACACACCAACACGGGAAACACAATCAACAATAACACTTAGCAACAAAAAAATTGTGTTTATAGCACACCAAACGCAAAACAACACACCAACGAAACTCGCTCTCTCGCCCCACGCTCGTTTTCCATTTTTAAACGTTGGCCTGGGTCACTCCAGCCAATCCCAGGGCACGTCATCTGCGTAATTGGGGCAGGGTCTGCAGATGTAAAGAAAGGGATTTACTTCATTTCTGAAGGTAACTGGTTGCAAACACTTAATATAAATTGTTTACAACCAGTTACCTTTAAAAAAATCATTATTTTTTGTAATTTATTCAAATAATTTTTTTCAATATACATTTTTTATTAAATATTTGTAGAAGAAACGTTCAAAAATTTGTCAAAAGTGTTTAAAAAAATAAACATTGACTTAAAATTGTATGGCAACTTGCTGCACAGCTTTTTTTTTGTTGACTCAACTTAAATTAAACAGTACTTCGGTTAAAAGTACTGTCTATTTGTGTACTGTCTATGTAAACTACATTTATAACCCAATCCACATTGGTTGTACCTTTAATTTTCAATTTAATAAACAGGATGAGAAAATCCCTGTATTGCACTGAGAATCCCCGCCGGGAATCTTCAGCATTAGAATGAGAATGAATGTAATCTGACTTCCTTCCTCTACAAAACAAAAAAAATGAAAGTCAAATTTGTTTAAACCCAGCTAAACTGCACCTACTCCTAAATCCCGAATAGCAGGCTGGCCAATATCCTAGTCATTTATCAGACGAGACGCCCCTGTAAGCATCTCTTTGACTCTCTATTGAGCTCTTTTGCATGTAAGAGTTCATTCTCCACACAGAAAGAGGCCGTTATCACGCTTGACAATGGAGAAGATGCAGGGCTTAAACCAGACTCCCCAAACCCCACCCAGCTATTAATACCAAAGAGCATTGTAGTGTAAAAGAGCCTCGATGTCTGTTTATTCAGCCTGGTTCTGAGAGCCCGACAGGAAGAGAGAGTTCAGCTCATATACAAAGTCTTTCTGTGCTTATTTCCTCTCTGTAGCATAGAATCAACTTGTGTTGTGTGTGTGTGCATGTGTGTTTGTCTATATATCGGGGTGCCTTAAAATGTCATTAATTTCACTGTCTAAATTTTAGGCCTTAAAATGTCTTAAATTCACAGAAAGATAGTCTTGTAGGTCTTAAATCATTTTACACAGGTCTTAATTTTCTTTTGTTTATGTAAAGCTACCCAATCGATCCAACACATCACCAGCAATACATCTCTATAAAACTTTTATCAAAACTCTATTCATGATTAATACTATAACAGTTTCTGGTTTATTTAAGTTTTTATTAAAGAGTTTTAAAGATTTATGTTAGTATGTACAGAACTAGGGTCTGCTTGTTTTGACATTATTTTAAGTATGTGGCTAAGAAATAACTAATTAGAATTATTTTTATGGGGCAAGCAAAAAAATCCTGTTGCAACATTAAAAACAGCCTTATATAGCCCTATATAAGTTTAAGATTTAATTCTTGACGGTCTTGAAAAGCTCTTAAAAAAGTCTTAAATTTGATGGTGAAACCTGCAAAAACTCAGATATATATATACATATGTGCAATATTTAGGCAATACAGATATATACTGTATATGTGTGTGTGTGGTTTATATATCTATATATTGCCTATACACATACATGTATTTATATATAAATATAAATCAATGGTCTATATATCTGTATCTATCTATCTATCTATCTATCTATCTATCTATCTATCTATCTATCTATCTATCTATATTGCCCATATATAGACATGTACAATATAGACAAATACATGTACTTTCCTATATTTATAAACTCACATAAAGATAGGAATTTATATAAGTAATAAATAAATGAGCTATATATATCTAGATCATTTATT
>CAIGQZ010000643.1:6181375-6197977 GCA_903798205.1 Danio tinwini | reverse complement strand
AAACATAACATGCCATAACATAACAAGCATACCATAACATAACAAACTTTTCAAACACCTTCCAATTGTTACCATCAGTTCGTCGATATTGTGTTCCCAGGTGTGTAAGAAATAGGAAAAAAAAAATTATCATTTGTACCCCAAGCAGTTCAAAATTTTAATCCCTCTTCCCTCAGTTGATGGCTAGTAGACTGGATATTTATTTAGAGTAGGGGTACCATGTTTTTAAATGATGTTTTTATATATGCCAAATGTAAAACGTCAAAAGTCTCTGTGAGTGTATGCTGCAAATTACATTTCCCTTCGGGGACAAATAAAGTTAACTAACTAACAAATTTTCTGCCACTGATGTAGCCTATTTATTCATGCCAACTGGCCCAGTCGGTACTCGAACCAGCAACCTTCTTGCTGTAAGCTAATGCATATAAACTCCATCCTTGCATATACACCCACATTAACACATGCACATACATATAAACTCCCTGCATGCGAACACACCTCACATATACATATAAACTCGACTATGCATATGCACCCATAAACTCTCACAAATGGATGTAAACTCGATGCGTGCATTAACACTCAAGTACCACTTATGCAAACATACAAATTAAAATTCACAAACGTATAAACAATTAGTTGTGTATATACATATATGCAAGTGATTTCATATGTGGATGTGCATGAACTCTCAATGCAAAAGGAAGGTTAATAGTTTGATTTAAATCCTACACGGCACCTCGTATGTTTGAACGTTTGAACATAAAAGAGATCAACATCCCTTAATGCAATTTACGACTGTAAAAAAAGGGAAAACATGTATATACGGAAACTGTTGAGTTTTTACAGTGTATATAGCAGAGAAACACTACAGTATTTTTCATTTGCTATGGTGATTTCTTTTTCTTGTTTGTTTTTTAAACATTTGTGCATGCAAGTCAAAGGATTTCTCTTGTGATTCTGTTCCTGCAGGCTGACGTTTCTACAGGAACGCCAGTAGGTATATATAACCGCTGAAACCCTAAAGTAATTAGAGTGTGTTTTCTTTGAGGAATTTCATGTGTTTGATGCGGTTCACTTGTTTAAAGAGCAGCATCCAGCTCTATTCCTGTCCGTGTGCTTTGCTATTGGTTTCTAATTAGCCAATTCCTCTGTGGGCCTGTGAGGTGAGGAACTCTCAAACATTTGAGTTTGCCATGCTGTCTGTTTAAATACATGACTAGAAGCGTCACTTTTGTGTATATGCCCTGGTTTCTCTTTCCACAAAAACCTTCTCTTTCACTTCCTAAACCTCAATGCTAATTTAAAGTTCCCAGTGAAATTAAATAAAGCTGTGTTTTTTACAACCCCAAATCAGAAAAAGTTAGGACGGTAGAAAAACGCTAATAAAAAAAAAAAGCAATTTCTAAATTAATTTTGACTTGTATTTCATTGCAGACAATAAAAATGTGTTCCACATGATTTTTACAGTCCCCCCCTCCCCCAAAATAAACAAATATTCCAGTTTTGGTTCTTGCAACACATTTCAAAAATAGTTGGAACAGTAAAGCATTTACCACTTTGTAACATTGCCATTCATTACCGCAACACTTAAAGGCGCAGTATGTAGGTTTGACACCCAGTGGTTGAACTAGGTATTGCACTCCTGGATCATAATAAACGCACGCGGGGTTGCCAGATTGAGTACAGGAGCGAGTGATTTAAACTGTGTTCTAAATAAAAGCAAGGACACGCGATAGAGGGAATATTTTACATATTAAAAGGAGTTTTGCTTCTAACCAACACCTGGAATTGATATATTAGAAACGGCTTCTATTACTCACAGCTGAACAACAGAAAACTATGACAGTGATCACCTCAGGTAAACCTCATGTGCTTTATTCAGTGCTAAATGCTAACAATGTGAGTTTGAATAGATTATAAACCTTACTGTTTGGTGAGTGAGTGCATATTCTGTGCTTCTGATTGGCTGTATTTACATTTCTGTCATGTTTCGACTGGTGCAAACAACCAAACTGCTGTTTGCATGTTGTTAGGACACGAGATTACAATGTAATCTGCTCATCTAATGTTTACGTTCATAACATTTATATCATTTGCTATTTAATAACCTCATGTGGAACTGAATCTGTTTCATTTCGACGTCTGATACTGTCCATTTCGGTCACGGACGCATTCTTTCAGAGTCTTTCTGAATGAATGAATGAAATACGCTGTTTTCCAACGAGGCACGCTGGGGTGCTGAATTATAATTGGCTAAACTGGCATTGTGCAGGTTAAATTGACCTAAACACAGACAGTGTTTCGGCACGGAAAAAACAATATTAAAGCAGAATATCTGACTTCAGCATTGTTTTTCAGAAGTATGTTCACTTGGGATGTTTCTGAAATATCTGCACACATATTATGGTATTTTTATGCTTTAGAAGAGTCCAAAACTGACATACAGCACCTTTAAAAAACGTTTAGAGGCTGAAGACACTAATGCTGCATTTGCACTGCATGCTTCAAGTGACTAAATTTTGATTTTAATCTCCCGTGTGGCACAGATCAGATATGGCTCATGTACGTGTAAGCAGGAAAAAATCACATGTCTTCCGATTTACTCAAATTTATTCAATATGAATCAGATTTGTGCCCTCGTGTCTGCAGTGTAAGCAGCCGGTAGATTGCATTTTCACCTGTCAATGCAAGTCGTGCGTCATTAAAAACTACAGCGAATGACGTCAAGTCTGAAGCTTTCATTTCAGAACAGACTTCAGCAGTCCCAAACCTTAAATCCCATACACGAGGACTAAAAATCTTTTATATTGACATATAGCACAAGTATTTAAGCATGTTAACGAGAGAGAGAGCGCAACATCCGTCATGTAACCAATAGAATTACCATGTTTGTAAACATTCAGGATGCACGCGCAGGGAGGTGGCAGAAAAAAACGGGAGCGCTAGCATTTACATCAAGGGAATGACATCCGATGCGGTACAGAGTTTGTTGTTGTCTTAGAAATAAGATATAGTGATCACATATTATATATATTATTTACATAATGCTTTCAGCGTATTATAACAGCTCGTCACCCAGGGATAAGCACAGTGATTCTGCAAAATTAACGTTAAAGTGAGCGGCATTCATCTGACAGGTCCATTTGCGATAGCACCCTCCCAATGGATATTGAATAAGACGAAATGACCAAGCACCCAGCCCCAAATATACAACTATCTCACTGAAACTCCATGTGATTTTACAAGAGAGAAGTTAAAGGTCTACAAGTGTTTGGATGCCAACAATTGAGTTCTGTGTGGTCATGTGCTAGAAATAATGTTCCCTGATTACCAGATTCAAAACTATGTAGTGCTAAAAACCGAGGTTCTGCCGAGCCAAAGACGAGGAAAATAAGAGGAAGCTAACGTTATACAAGGCCTGGCTAATCATCAACAAGCAAAACCACTGCATTCTGACAGTGAACTACACCTGCACAGCAGGCCCAGGGTATGTAAACTTACACATAGAGGTAAAGTTGGTTTTATATTCGCACATTCAGACTTTCCCCTTAATAATATGTTCATAAAAGTATTATTTGAAAACTCTAAATAGCGAAATCATATTAGCAGCCAATGACTATCAAAGTACAACATTGTTCACAGTCAAATAAACAGTGTTCATGTTGTTTTCAAGTCACACTTGCAGGTTATTACTCAAAGTGTCGTGGTAAACAATATAGGGAGTGTGTCACTGAATGAATGAAGTTGTCACTGAATGAATGTGTGAATATAAAACCCAACTTTAATAACTTACACTTTCACTTTTCATTCTCAGCATTCAGTGTCTGCAGTTTAATTCACCATATGTAACTGTTTTGCCGAAATCATTGCTGCAATCAAAAACAAGTAATGTGTCTGATTCAGCATAGCGTGAACTGACCTGATATAACATGAGAACTGCAGAGTCCAGCATTTATAATTAGGTCGTCACTTCATTCAGCTCCCTTTTAGCCAAAGACATCTGCAGTCTGCATTAAAGCAGTGTGGTGTATGGTAAAAGTTTAGTTTTCTATTTTTGGATTTTCGAATTTGGCATCCTACCGCAAAACACGACATGTTTGCTATTGGAGCCGGTCTCTTTTTGCAACCGGGGACCCGTGTGACGTCATGTGTGATGTAGGTTAGTAATTCGTCTGTATAAACTAATATAAAACTGTAGCATATGTCACACGTGCATAAATCCCGCTATGGACATTACACTAAGAAGATGGCAAATCGAGAACTTTTCTGTCATAAACTAAAGTAAAACAACTTGTCAAAAAGAATAATAAAAAAAAGAAATCCTGTGAACACATTAAAAACAGTAATGGAGAAAAGAGCTCTCTTTTATTATCAGCTGTCAGTCAGCGCCCGCTCTTTTTTTTCTGGTCATTGCGCCTTATCTGTGTGCATTGTAAATGCAGACAATCAGATACGAGTCACTTTTAAAAGATGATGCAAGCAAGTCAGCAAAAAAAAAATCAGCCTGAGGGGGAGTAAATTAATAGGATATTTTCATTTTTGGGTGAACTATCCCTTATTAGCTAGTGTGCTCCAAAAACAGTGATGAAATTTGCATTTAGAAGATATAAGCTTGCAGTTGGACACTTCTGCCTATCAATGGATCAATGATTATTATTTTTTGACGTCACCTTATTATTTAGTTTCTCATTTCTCTTCTGACCAATCAAATGATCTCCAGTATCTGACATGCCCCGCCCTCTTAGCATTTGCAGTTCATTTGATACGCTTGAGCTCGAACACTCCCACTGGAGAGCTGTGAGAAAAACAAAACACCATTGGCAGTTTTTTTTAAAGGGGGAGGAGCTACTATATGCCCCACCCTCTGCATGTTTCAACTGAAATTACGTCAAACATTAAACAAAAAAAAAAAGCACATTTCAGTCAAAATGAAACAGAACAAGCAGAATATTATGCAGCTTCAGTGATGGACCTGTCCTGTTTTATATTTCACATTTAATGTATGTCTGTCTTTTGCATAATGTATAAAAAAACAGTTAATTCCATCCGCTGGGGAAAAATCATCCTTTTTAAAAAAGAAATGACATGCAAATTACGCAGCTCAGGTTGATGCATTTTTCATTTCCAAGCACAATGCATCACCGCCGGGAGAGCTTTATTCCTAGTGCATTAATGTATTTTTTTGCCAATATTTCCTTTAATTGTTGCTGGGATTTTTTTTTTTTTTTTTTTTTTTTGCAACAGAACACTCATCTTTCTCATCTCGTCTGTCTGGAGGAGGATTTTCAGTGTGGCGTCGACTGCTGAACAGGACCTGTTGCTAAATAAAGTTATTGGACTGTGTGACTCAAGCTGACCCCGAAACGCTTAAGGTCAGACTGAATGTTTCTCATGTTTCTGTGCTTGACATTAAAGCACCTTTGACCTCCTAAGCACCTTTCGGCTTAATATCTGCTTATGAAATGAACATTCGTGTAAAAGATCGGTGTGTATTTATTACGTTTGCTAAAACATGAATCAGTGTTCACTGAAAGAAGTACAAATACTCACTGAAATTCATTATAAAAAGTTCTGTTAATTAACAGTTTCTGTACTTTGAGTTTTCTGTTTATTTATGTTTGTGAATTGATCTTTGCTCTGTTGACGTCAAAAACATCAACAGTTTAACAAAGTGATTTGTAGTCATTTTAAATAATATAATGTATAAGAATTAATCAAGCGGCAACCTCCCGCTCTCCCTCGGGAAGCCAATACGGAGGTAACTGAAACTGCAATTCATCGAAATTCCGCAAGTCCTGGCTCCATATGGAGCAAATTTATATTGAACCCTCTGTTAAAATGGCCAACTTTACAGCAGATTATAAGGTGTTTACAGCCTGGTACAAAGAACGCTTCTGGTACATATAGCTAATATTACCCTTCATGACAACTGTGAGGGGGTGAGTTTTTTTATAACTCATCTGTTTCATTTAAATTAGGTTATATTAAGTTTGCATAATTGAGGGCGTGGCCACTTGAGTGACAGCTAGCTCTCGCTGGTCGCCGTCACGTCACCTCAGCAGATTAGCCGCTGATCTCGGCGTATTATTGTGTTGTTTTATGTGGCTTTACACAGTTTTGGAATTATTTCTTACAATTATCAGATGATATGGCATGCTGTGTGCACTTAATTGTGCTCACAAACCATTCACATGGCCTCCGTTTTCCAGGTGAGTGAAATTATGCACTTATACCATCTCTATAAATGTATTTGTTTTATTTAAGATCATTTATCATTTATAATGTTCTTTAGACCTGTAATGCACTCCAGAATCTGACAGATTTATTAGCTGTAGGCTCTAGAACAGTCGTCTGAAGCGTTGTCATACAGTTTTATGCCTGGATTTCATCAATAGCCCTGCATTTACTAACACAGACTATATCTGAAGTGTTTAGAAGTAATTAGCACTTTCCTCCTGTTGAAAAACGTCATAAGAACAATGTTTAGTGACCACATGTGTGCGAGAGATCAGCAGAGGGATTCTGGCCTGCCCCGCACCACATAACCCCCCCCCCCCCCCCGCAATTCACGTTCTATATCGCCTCAGATGTGGCCTGCCACCGGGCCACTGGCCTTCCGCACATCACCCCCCCTCCCCTCTTCACTTTCTATATCGCATCGGATGTGGCCTGCCACTGTTACTTTTGCCCAGTTGAAAATGCTTTCCCAGTCCGCCCCTGGATGATCAACATCAACAGCCTGAGGTATCAAGACATTTGTGCTGCCCATTACATTACAAACCACAGGAGAGGGACAATTCTCCAGCAGGATTCTCATACTTCAGCCTCCACATCAAAGCTCCTGAAAGCAAAGAAGGTCAAGGTGCTCCAGGATTGGCCAGCCCAGTCACCAGACATGAACATTATTGAGCATGTCTGGGGTAAGATGGAGGAGGAGGCATTGAAGATGAATCCAAAGAATCTTGATGAACTCTGGGAGTCCTGCAAGAACGATTTCTTTGCCAGATGACTTTATTAATGCGTGATTTGAATCATTCAGAGATGTATGGATGCAGTCCTCCAAGCTCATGATGGAGTCAGACACAATATTCATTCTGTTTCCACTGCACCATGACTTTATATTCTATACTGGACATTATTTCTGCTCAGTGACAAGACTTTTGTCTAAGCAAAGTCAGACCTCACTGTCCTAATGAAATCAAGGCATGATCTTATTTTATTGGGGTAAAATAAGTGTAATCTAGAGGCCTTTGCCTTTCATAGAAGCCACTTCTGATACCAAATGATCAACTAGAAGTCAAGTTATTATTTGCTGTTCCTAAAACTTGGATAGGCGACAAGACTTTTGTCAGGTAGTGATTTTGAAAAAATAATGAAAAATTTACCCAAAAAAGGATTTTTGCTGCTTGTTTAAAATAAGCTGAATCAACAAATTTTTTTATTTTTATTTTTCCGGGACAACTTAATTGTTTTATGTTCAATCCACTTAAATTTGAAAAACAATGTAGTTAACTTAATCAATTTGTGTTGGGGAAACCCAGTGTTTTTTCACTTAATTTTGCCCTCAAATGCATGCATGTAAACTGAGATGCAAATTTAGCCTTGATGAATAAATGCGCACAGTCTGCGTTTGCTAATAGGCCGTAATTAGATAATTCATTTACATAAAGGAGGATTATATAGCGTCTGCTAATGACCAGCGACTGAACTGCAGAGGTCACGGATCTTTGCGCCGCTCTTCTGTCTTCTGTCTGTGCTTTTGTTTTAGACACAGAAGAGTCAGAAGGTGATTTATTCTCTCTGCTCACAGGTGCGTTTCTGCCTCGTCCGGCTGACAGCCTGTCATGTTTCTGTCAGGGGAATGTGTGCGGTAATTAGACTAGCAGAGGTGGACACAAAGACGCACATTTATAGGGGCAAATCCAGATTAATCGTGTCTGCGTGTACCATCCACTTGGTTTTAAATTGCACAATTCAAATGAAACTCATATTGCATTTAATGAAGAAAAGTGATGTTTGCTCATGTGCAGGGTTCTTGCTGCATAGTTTTTCCTTCAATGTGCGTCTGTGAAATTAGTATTACAATTTTTTTTATGGTTCATCAGGTGAAAATGCTACGATGACCGAGTGCTGCAATTCAAGAAAACACATGCAATTGAGCAATTCAATTCACCTTTATTTTTCTAGCGCTTTTACAATGTAGATTGTGTCAAAGCAGCTGCACATAGAAGACTATAGTGAATTGAAACAGTGTCAGTCCAGTTTTCAGTGATTAAGTTCAGTTCAGTGTGGTTTAGTATTCAGTACTGAGAGTCCAAACACTGAAGAGCAATTCCATCGATGCGCAGCTCTACAGATCCCACACCAAGCCAGTGGCAACAGCGGCGAGAAAAAAACTTCACCAATTGGCAAAAGTGAAGATTTAAAAAAACCTAGAGAGAAACCAGGCTCAGTTGGGCATGACCATTTCTCCTATGGCCAAACGTCTTGCTGCAGTCTAGGCGCCGAAGGCTGGAAAATGCTGGACCTCAGCGAAGATTGTCTGTCCCTGGATCATCACAGGAATCAGTCTCATGCTCTCCACTCTTCCATGATCACCGGAGCAGCTGCTCAGGATACGGCCTGGTCCAGGATTATGAAGACCTTGGGATAATCTCGTCGCTGGTCTTGGATCGCATCAGTAGCGCTGCATAGTCTGAGGGCCTCGGGATGAGTACCCCCAGGTGGAAATAGAGAATAAAGAGAATAATTAGCGTAGCTGCTGTTCATAGTGTATAAAAACGAGATGCAAAAAAACCCTGCATGGGGCACAATCATGCATCATACCGCTAAGTGATGCACTGAGTGTATGCTTTGCTAAAAGAGAGGTCTTTAATCTAGTTTTGAACTGTGAGAGTGTGTCTGAGCCTCAGATATTATCAGGAAGGCTATTCCAGAGTTTAGGAGCCATAAATGAGAAGGCTCGACCTCCTTTACTCGACTTTGCTATTCTAGGTTTTGAGATCTTAAAGAGCGGGTTGGATTGTAGCGAGACAGGAGGTTGGTTAGATAAACAGGTGCTAGATTATTTAAAGCTTTATAGGTAAGAAGCAATATTTTATGTCTTATTTTATATTCAATTCGAAACTTAACAGGCAGCCAGTGTAAGGAGGATAAAATTGGGGTGATGATCATATTTTCCAGACCTGGTAAGAACTCTGGCAGCTGCATTTTGTACTAGCTGAAGTTTGTTAATAGAGGATGCTGGGCAGCCAGTGAACAGAGCATTACAGTAATCCAGCCTAGAAGTCATAAAAGCATGGACTAGCTTTTCTGCATCTGAGATGGATAGCATACTTCGCAATTTAGCTATGTTTCTCAGATGAAAGAAGGCAGTTTTTGTGACATTGGATATATGATTTTCAAAAGTTAAATTGCTGTCTAATATGACACCCAGATCTTTTATAGTAGAGCTAACGCAAATTTTGTATCCCTCTAAGTGCAGGTCGAGTTGTGAGAACTGCTGTGTGCAGGATTTAGGCCCAATAAGTAATAATTCTGTTTTGTCTGAATTTAAGAGAAGGAAATTGCTGGTCATCCAGTCTTTAACATCTATAATACACTCAGTTAGCTTAGACAGTTCAGACGTCTCATCCGGTTTAGTTGAAATATATAATTGAGTATCATCTGCATAGCAGTGAAAGCTGATCCCGTGTCTTCTATGCAAATTGCATTTCATGCAATGCCAACCTTGCCATGAAAAAAAAAAGTTTTCACCAAAATAGCAAAACTCTGTATAGGCTTATATTACAGTACTGTAAAAATACTCAGAAATGTCTCTGTCGGTGTTTTCAAACAATTATATTTGATTTACCAAACTCACACAAGCTCGACCCTCTGACATCTTTACTTTACTAGACGCAAACTAAATGAAAGGATTAAAGTTGTCTTCAAGCACGAGCAGCTATAAACTCCAGCTATGCGAATATAACCCTTTACATATTCTAGGTGTCCGAGCTGATTAAATCCATGTAACTTCATCACCGCATCACATGGGATTTGATCAGTGGCCAGAGTATGTTGTGTAAAAGCTGAAACCAGACACTGGGGCTTTTATTAAGCCGAGTGTTGCTCTCTGACTGAAGTGAGTTTAATAGAGACTAAGATGAGCCCCCTGCTGGCGCTTCACTCATTTACATATCCGTAAACTTCATTCGCGTAATTAACAAGCCTCTGGATAAAGCCAGCGCAGACCTGTTAAGTCTGCCAGAGTCTTTACTGGGTCCTTTAATAAAAGAAGTGCTGTGCTTGTTATTTGATTTGTATTTATTTATGGTTACATTCACAAAATTCAAGTTGCGATTCAATGCCTAGAATTAAATTCCTGATATTGTACTGATGATATAGTATTGAGATCCATTTCTGCTGAGGGATAAAAAAAAATGTAATTCTTATGTCACAATCAATGTTGGGTAAGTTCATTCATTCATTAATTTTCCTTCGGCTTAGTCTTTATTTCAGAGGTCGCCACAACGAAATAAACCAGCAACTATTCCAGCATATATTTTACCCAGCGGATGCCCTTCCAGCCATAGCCTAGTACTGGGAAACACTCATACACACTCATTTACACACATTCATACACTACGGCTAATTTAGTTTATTTAATTTAAAACCTAGACCAGTGTGTTTGGACTGGTGGGAAAAACCGGAGAACCTAGAGAAAATCCACACCAACATGAGGAGAACATGCAAACTCCACACAGAAATGCTAACTGGCTCAGCCGGGACTTGAACCAGCGAGCTTCTTGCTGTGAGACGACAGTGCTAACCACTGAGCCACCATGCCAAAGTTACTTCAAATTATGCCAAAGAGGAAGTGCCCTCGAAATGAATGCTTCAACAAGACAATGACCCCAAACACACCAGTAAGCGAGCAGCATGTTGGTTTCAGACTAATACGATTAAAGTATGGAATGGCCAGCCCAGTGTCCAGAGCTTAACCCGAAGGAAATATTCTGCTGCGATATCAAAAATGATGTTGCTATTGGTGTGTTATTCCTGTTCAAAGGTGCCGGAAGTTGGTCGACTCTATGCAACACCAATATGAAGCTCAGAAATCGTGGTTACACAATTAATTATTAGTTCAGTGATTCACAAGAAAGCTTCAAGCTTTTTTTCATTGAGTATAGTAAATATAATTTTTTTTAAGAAAAATGCAGACACTACTATTTTTTAACAGCCTAATATTTGTTTTTCTTCCCTTTCTGTGAAATAATAATACATTTAACAATTTTTAAACCAAGTTAATAAAGGATTTTGAGATTTGCTCACGTTTTTCAATACACTGCTATTATTTGAACAACTATATGTATGTATGTGTGCACGTGTATGTATAGTTAAACAAATATATTTGCAGAATATTATAGAATATATTTTTAAAGAATATATACCAGCAGCTATATCTCTGCAATTCTCACATGGTCGCCCACTTAAGCTAAGCAGGGCTGTGCCTGGTCAGTACCTGGATGGGAGACCACATGGGAAAGCTAGGTTGGTGCTGGAAGTGGTGTTAGTAAGACCAGCAGTGGGCGCACAACCTGAGGTCTGTGTGAGTGCTAACACTCCAGTATATTGATGGGGAGTATATATTGCTCAGTGAGTGCTGTCTTTCGTATGAGATGTTAAACTTAGGTCCTGACTCTGTGGATATAAATTTAATCACACACACACACACATATATATATATATATATACACCGCATGACAACAACCACGTGTGTTTTGGGTTTATAATTGGACCAATTCCGTCTCACAATTTTCCAAATAAACAATTAACTTTTTATATAATCTCTAGCTTGTACACATCATGCTTATAAAAAGACTTCATATATTTTACTGCAGTAATCATCTTTTGTTAAATAATTGGTTTATAATGACTAGATTGTTTGCTCAGGTTTATTCTGCCTTTTTTATACAGAATACTGAATTCAGCTCTATAAACGAATTAAATGATATATTTTAGTAAATAACCTAAACATTTACTCAAATAAGTCGTACAGACTTGAAATATAATAATTATCATATTTGATCCTGACACCCCTATAAAGGTTTCCTAACAAATTAAGTAAAAAATGTTTTATTGAATATAAAAATATATGATTATTAAATATTTTAATTCCTGTCGTTTATGCAGAAATGTTAAGTGACATTGATGTACCTGCTCTTTCTGGGAAATTTCTACTAAGTGTAGCTCATTTATTTTAGTCCTTTTGTTCAATCTTTTTGAATTAAAGTGTTTTTTTAATGCTTTTATTATCCAAAATAATCTTAATCATTGATTAAGACTTAATCAAAACACCTAGTTTTGGGTTTTTACTTGTTTTATATCTATAAATGTAAACCCCTTTTTAGCAAATTCAAACAAGCACCGGAACAGTATTGACATACCATTCAGCATCTACTAGCCTAAAGACTGATGAACTCCTAGAATTTGTGCTTATTGTTTTGTGTTTAATTGGCCTATCCGTGGATATTTATTTACCTTTTAAATTTATTTCTCATGTGTTTGTTATATAGGCTACTTAAATTTAATTCACAATTCCCTTGTTTTAAAATGAACTATAGTTTGTAGTGACTGCATTTTGTTTTATTCGTACTGTATATCTTTTAGTGTTATTGCAATAAATAAATAAGTAAATAAATAAATGATCACTCCATGTGATCGATCATAATGACAGCAGCAACTTTAAGTCCCGAAGTGTCCGGCTTGACGGCTCCGTTTTCAACGCCGCCCCCACCTGCGCTCGGCTAATCTCGTTGATTGCTGGCTGCAGCCTTGCTTCATGCCGAATGCATCTGTTTTTATCAAGTCTGATTATAAACAAATACAATTAATAACTTTATACCATTAGATGCTGGTTATATTCACAGACTGCTGCCACACAAACTCTTTATAAGTGATTTTTGCATATCCCTTTAAAGTGACCTGAGTAAGACTTTAGGTGATTTACTCCTTTAAAGAGTGTTGCTTAACAAGTTGCTTTTGGTTTGCTGTACTGAAATCTTTTAATTAGGAAGCATCCGACAAGCTGTTATCGACTGAACCTCTGTCATTCTCAGCTGTGACAGCGAGCGTACGTTTCAGCTTCTTATAGCGAACATTTGACAGACCTGATTATTGTGATTTCTATTCTTAAAGTGACACGGTAATGACAGCTGAATCATTATCAGCCATGCAAAGGTTGACGCTCTCTCTCTCCTAATGAGCCGTCTGCCTTCTGAATGGCATCACACTGTTTCTTTCCTCCGCTTGAAAGGTTAAGATTCAGGATGTCAGCAACTTTTGTGAGAAACGCCAGACAAATACGGTGCAAAGTGAAAACTTTTCATGCAAGTGTCATGGAGGAGACGCAACTCTGACACCATATTAATGTTGGATTCTGAATTGAAAACCAAAAGTTTCATTTGTCACGTTTACAACAACAAAAATGCATTTACTTCTTTTTTTAAACCTATTTATTTTCATATAGTTTCCCAGCAGGCACAAGAAGTCAACATGACGTCTGATTGACGATGTACCTTAACGTCGTGGGACGTTGTATTTGGTTTGGAAATAAAAAACAGGTTAATGTCAGAACCCAACATCAGGCCGACGTCAATGTCCAACGTCCAACCTAAAATCAACCAAATATCAAATGTTACAGCTTGACGTTGTGTGGATGTTACCACTATGACGTCTATCAGACGTTGGATTTTGGTTGCCGTACCTGACGAATAAATGTCAGTATTTGACGTCAATATGACGTTGGTTTAAGATGTTCGCTTGACGTTGGATTTTGGTCACTTTCTAACACAACCTAAAATCAACCAAATATCAACGTCATTTGACATCGTTATTGGACATCAAAATAACGTTGTCCTTACGTTGTCCTTACACACTGGCTAGACATTAAATTTTGCTCACCTGACGTTACAACATAAATATAACCCAATATTAATGTCTTATGGCGCTGTGTGCCTGCTGGGTTTACAATATCTTTGCTATTGGTTTGCTCGTTTTATGTCAATAATTAGATTTAAATCATGTTGGCGATAAAAGAGCAAATAAATATCATATATTTTTAATCCATTACATTATTTTGTTCATTCATTCATTTTCTTTCAGCTTAGTCCTTTCATTCATCAGGGGTCGCCACAGTGGAATGAACAAAATATGTTTTACACAGCGGCAGCGGTTTACTTCCAGCTGCAGCCCATCACTGGGAAACATCCATACACACTCATACACACACACACTCATACACTACAGCCAATTTAGTATATTCAGTTCACCTACAGCGCATGTGTTTGGACTTGTGAGGGAAATGGAAGCATCCGGAGAAAACTCACCACAACATGGGGGGAACATGCAAACTCCACACAGAAACGCAGACTGACCCAGCCAAGACTCGAACCAGCGACCTTCTTGCTGTGATTGTCCTAATCACTGAGCCATTGTGTCATCCCCATTATTTTGTTGCGAAGAAGAAAAACAAAAGTTGTAGTATGTTTTACAAGATGTTTAAATGTTTATTTTAAAAGTTACTTACCAATTTCTTGGAATTATTTATGAAATTAACTAGCAAACATGGTTGGAAATTTATAGATGGGGAATAAAAATGAACAAAAATGGCCTAAATTTAAACATAAGGAGATGACCCTTTTATTACATCTTTTACACACTGTGCTGGGCCTTTAAAGGTACCATGTAATGAAAATCTGGATATACCTAGGCTGAATAATAAAGAGTTCTGTAAATGAAAATGACATACCATGAGCTTTAAACGCCATTATTTCCTCGTTCTCAGGTAAATCCTGTCAGCGTGAAATCCTGGCCAGTCAAAGCAAAACACAGAATGTTTAGTGCACACATGATCATTAAACATGCTGAATCTTTTAGATTGTTTAATCTGAGGTCCTGACTCTCTGTGGTCTTTAAAAACATCCCAGGATGTCTTTGGAAAAAGACTAGGAGTTTAACCCCAGCATCCTGGCTAAATTTGCCCACTGGCCTCTGTCCATCATGGCCTCCTAACCATCCCCATATCATAATAGAGTGGAGGAACTATGACGTCACCTTGTAGGCCAATCGGCTGCTAGCATATAGGCTTTTCGAAGATTGCAAATAATAAGATCTGTGTTCAAACACTGTTCATTACACTTATACGTTTTGTCCAACCATATAATCCTCACACGAAAACATAACTTTTAAATCTTAAATGCAAACGCAAGAATGGAAAAGCTAACATTAGGCTACAAACGAACAACAGCGCCTGAACTTTCAAGCTTATTTTTTTAGAAATTTGGTCCATGACAAAGACTTAATCTCTCGGTTTATCATACTATAATCCACACTAAATATTATAAACACATGAATACACAGAAACACATATACCTGCGTGCCTTTTGGATAGTTTTTTACGTGGGAAATGCATTTTGATTGCTTTACGGTTGTAAAAAGTTTTAAAACTGTATGTATAAATGTGCCTACATGGTATTATCAGAAGACATATTTAAATAAGTGTATCGCTCACGTGCATAAAGCCCACTTATTAACAGATGACATAAATGAGGCGTGAGGGACAAGTCTGTCCAATGCCTGCCATCATGGACACAGAACCACATTCAATATTCTTTTTTTTTTTTTGACACGAAGTACAGCGAAAAGCAGCCCATACTGTCACATATGCTGTACATTTTAAGGAGTGTAAATATTGCCATTATGACAGAGTTAAACGTGTTCAAATGAATAAAAAAGCAGACGAAAAATCCTTTGATCAAATGACAGTTAATATGTATGTATTTTTTTTACACGTTTATTCACACGTTTGCATTACTGAGAGCAGGAGAGAGACAGGCTGCACTGGTGAGCAGTATCTTCATAATAGCGTTTAATTAAAATAAATGATCAACAAATTAATGTCTTGACAGTCTTTACAAGTGAAGGCATTATCTACACAATATCCTACTTAGAAAAATATTACAAACAATAAAATACTATTCATGAAAATACTTAAATAACAGACAAATCCAAATGCCCAACACAAGTGAGCTGCGCTCCAGACCAGTTCAGCTGGATGACGTATAATGTCTCCGACACCGCCTGTAGTCCCGTTTAGCAACTTGATAGCAGCCGTCTTATTAAAGAAGCGGAACCGATTTAAAAAATCATGAGTGTGCTGTAACTGATGTGTTTTATGTTGTAGAATAAAACCTGAAAGTATTTTGAGTTTGTGTTAGCCACGAACCTTATTTAAGCGATTTAACTGAAATCCCATTAAAAAAAACCCATTGACTTTGGGACGAGGGAACCAGAACTGCTAAAATGCTTCCGGGTATTTGCATACAAATTGACATCATAGTTCCACCACTCTATTGGCTTCATCACTCTGTCTCCTCTCCACCAATCAGCTGGTGTGGGGTGTGCAGTCTAGTGCAATATGGCTGCCGTTGTGTATCCAGGATGTGGGGAGTCCCCCCAAAAATGTGTAAAGCGCTTTGAGTGAAAGTACTATATAAATGTTAGGAACTACTATTATTATTATTATTATTATTATTATTATTATTATTATTATTATTA
>CAIGQZ010000643.1:6162392-6181365 GCA_903798205.1 Danio tinwini | reverse complement strand
TATTATTATTATTATTATTATTATTATTATTATTATTATTATTATTAATTAAACCATCCTTGAAAACACACTACTTTACACTCGCCTATTTGTGAGGTGTTTAGTCTTCAGCACAGATTCGTAAAAACGTACCCCGTGTAGATTTCTGCAGAGCTCGAATTATATAGCCGGTGCTACGTATGTCTGTATTTTGTCTTTAAAACAAATGCTAAAATGGCTCTGACAGTTTCTATTCATTTTAGCACTACCAGCTTGGATTCTTTCACTTTTGTAAATAAATTCACTTATTTTTGGTAAATTCATTGTCATTTTTGTCTCTTGCCACCAACCACAATCACAAAACGAATGTTACCTCTTTAACATTTAAGGCTTGTACACACTGGGATGCTTTTCGTTTGCGTTTATTGTCAGCGTTTTTCGAAACGTTTTTCCGGATTCAAACCCAATCGATTTTCACTGGCGTCGAGCAGAAGGGTATGCAAAATCACCCCTCGACGTTAGATGGCGCTACACAACTTTGTGTATGTATGACACCCGCTTGTAACACAGATGAAGAAGACAAAGCTGACATGCTTATTGTTAAAGTTACTGGCGATTCGAACAAGCATGGATGGTTCTAGCAGCAGCTCCAGCTCTAGCTATAAAGAAATGATTATTGTTCACCAGTGCAGTAAGCAGCTCCACGTTCATATCGCCTCTGGGCATCTTCTTCAATGTGCGCTCGCATTGACAGTTTTGCGCTTGAGCGCCTCCAAGGGGTGTTTACTGTAACTTCAGCAGCTCCGTGCACGTGAACAAAAGTGCCAATCTGATTGGTGGAGAAGGTTTTGATGCAGCGCATCAAAACTAAAAAAACGAGCATGAGGCGTTTCTTAAAAAATGCCACTTTTACGCCTGCCGTTTTGCGCGTTGGTGTGCACGATCACATTTCCGCTCTTTATTTACTACCGTCGACTGAAAACGCGAGCAAAAAGCGCTGCGTGTGCACGGGCCTTTAGACCTAAACTTTAAAAGTCGAAACATTTTAATGGGGGCTCATCCGGGATTTTTATATTCATTTAAAACCCAGGAATAGGCGTCACAGTGGGTAGCAAGATTGCCTCACAGCAAGAAGGTCACTGGTTTGAGCCTCGGCTGGGTCAGTTGGCATTTCTGTGTGGAGTTAGCATGTTCTCACCGTGTTGGCGTGGGTTTTCTACGGGTGCTCCAAACACATGAGCTTTAGGTGAATTGTGTAAGCTAAAATTGTCTATAGTGTATGTGTGTGAATGGAAGTGTATGGATGTTTCCCAGTGATGGGTTGCGGCTGGAAGAGCATCCGCTGAGTAAAACATATGCTGGATAAGTTGGTGGTTCATTCTGCTGTGGCGACCCCAGATTAATTAAGGGACTAAGCCGAAAAGAAAATGAATGAATAAAACCAGAAACATGCATTAACAATAAATAAGCCAGTGGCACAGACCTGATATATATATATGCATATGTGTTACATGCATGCAGTGTAAGTGTCACCTTTAAATGTACAACATTTTCCTTCTATTTTTACTGACTACTGTACAGCCGGCTATTTCCATATGCAGATTGTACATTCATAACATATTTCAGTGTGTTGAAACATCATGTTCCAGTGGCACACAGGCTATATCAAGCACACGTCGTGAAACGTGCTATCCGATCCTTCTATCATTGTTCAAAGGAATACAGTAACCTACATTTTAATTATGAGCTGTGTGGATTAATTATAAGTTCCATCATCAGCGCTTGTCAAAATTAAATTCATTCGCATCCTGCAGTCTGACACAGCACCGTCCCTTGACTTTAATCATTATCTACCAGGGTGACAGAACTACATCGTTGTTGTCACAGGTTTACTGGTGTATTCTGACCTAATCTAATAGCAATTCTATACAAATGTCAACCTTGGCATGAAAAAAATTAAGTTTTCACCAAAATAGCGAAACCCTTTCTAAGTTTTTGTGTAGGCTTATATTTTACAGGACTGGAAAAATACTCAAAAATATCTCTCTCAGTGTTTTCAAACAATTATATCTGATTTACCAAAATCACTCAAGTGCCAATTTCACATCTGTCACATCCATAACCAAGCTTTACCCTCATAAATGCAAAAATGTCAACTAAAATAAAATCAGTCATGTTTGTTCTATAGAGAGCAACTCTTATCCTTTTGATTGGTATTGTTTCTGTTGGGCTGTGCAGTTTAATTCACAGAATTTCTACAAAGAATGTTGTGTACTGTAAACTCACAGACTTTATTGGTCACATCCATAACGCATATATTTTTTCCTCAATAAAATTATTAAAAATGTTTACAGATTGAATTTTTTTTCTGATCCCATAACTGTTATATAATAAACCGGCCACTTTATTAGGTACACCTGTCCAACTGCTCTTTAACGCAAATTTCTAATCAGCCTTTTTTCTTTCTTTCAGCATTTAGGCATGTAGACATGGTCAAGACGATCTGCTGCAGTTCAAACCGAGCATCAGAATGGGGAAGAAAGATGATTTAAGTGACTTTGAACGTGCCATGGTTGTTGGTGCTAGACGGGCTGATCTGAGTATTTCAGAAACTGCTGATCTACTGGGATTTTCACGCACAACCATCTCTAGGGTTTACAGAGAATGGTCTGAAAAAGAAGAAATATCCAGTGAGTGGCAGTTCTGTGGGCACAAATGCCTTGATGTCAGAGGAGAATGGCCAGACTGGTTCCAGCTGATAGAAAGGCAACAGTAACTCAAATAAGCACTCGTTACAACCGAGGTCTGCAGAAGAGCATCTCTGAACACACAACACGTCCAACCTTGAGGCGGATGGGCTACAGCAGCAGAAGACCACACCGGGTGCCACTCCTGTCAGCTTAGAACTGAGGCTACAATTCACACAGGCTCACCAAAACTGGACAATAGAAGATTGGAGAAATGTTGCCTGGTCTGATGAGTCTCCATTTCTGCTGCCACATTTGGATGGTCGGGTCAGAATTTGACAACATGAAAGCATGGATCCATCCTGCCTTATATCAACAGTTCAGGCTGCTGGTGGTGGTGTAATGGTGTGGGGGATTTTTTTTTCATTTCATTTTTATTAGTACCAACTGAGCATCATATAAACGCCACAGCATACCTGAGTATTGTTGCTGACCATGTCCATCCCTTTATGACCACAGTGTCTCCATCTTCTGATGGCTACTTCCAGCAGGTTAACACACCATGTCATAAAGCGTGAATCATCTCAGA
Organism: Danio tinwini; assembly: GCA_903798205.1. NCBI lineage: Eukaryota > Metazoa > Chordata > Actinopteri > Cypriniformes > Danionidae > Danio > Danio tinwini. The sequence continues at coordinate 6,178,110 of CAIGQZ010000643.1, read as the reverse complement.
CTGGATTCATGAACATGACAATGAGTTCACGGTACTTAAATGGCCTCCACAGTCACCAGCTTTCAATCCAATAGAGCACCTTTGGGATGTGGTGGAGCAGGAAATTCACATTATAGATGTGCAGCCGACAAATCTGCAGCAACTGCGTGATGCTATCATGTCAATATGGAGCAAAATCTCTGAGGAATATGTCCAGTACCTTGTTGAATCTCTGCCACGAAGGATGAAGGCAAAAGGGGGTCCAACCCGGTACTAGTAGGGTGTACCTAATAAAGTGGCCGGTGAGTGTATAAACACGTTTCAATATAATGTGTAACATACTTTCTCTGTGAATTTAAATGGTAGAGTTTTTACTGCAAATGTTACATCTGTAATGCTGTGAAATACAAAAGAGTAGTTCATACATTTAAGCATTTCTGTCAATTCTAATGAGTGATGGTGTCTGGTGGCAGATGGCCCGCGGGGTGTTAAAAATAGCCAGGTCAAGAGCCCTGGTTACACGGGCCAATTTAGTTACAGTTGACACTCATAAGAGCTGCTTCTGGTGCCAGAAGCATAATTGACAGAGAACAGTCAGACGGGTAAGCAAGCTTTTAGTTTTCATTTCATATTTGCACCCATTTTTTGTTATGTTGTTGGATGCGGTGCTCTTTTGACATCGCAATTAACACTGCTGGCGTTTAACACAATTTTATAGCTTTTAAATACAGCATGAAAGTACAGCGTTGTAGAAATAATCATGGAAGCAATTTCACGTGGTGTTGCTTTTCTCCAGATAAGCGATGGTTCCCGGTTAAATGTATTATATAATATGAAAATCTAATAGTATTATTTTTTTCTGTGTTTATATTTAATTGCCTGTCCTGGTTAAATCAAATGCACGCTATTAGATGGAGCTATTGTAAACAAATGCACATTTTACGGTTAGTCTGTGCAGGGGAACGTTGCAATGTTAAATCTTCTTCCTCCCCTGACAGCTTCATCTTTGCTTACGTTAGAAGTCTCTATAATAATGGACAAGAACACAGAGGTGTTAGTGTGTGGCGCTTCAATTATGAAGGATGTCTGGGAAATCAGACTGAGGGAGTATCGACAGAAGCGGCAGATGGAAGAGGAGAGGATACGGAAGAGTGCTTTGGAAAGGTAAGGACCTGCGGAACCTCTCATTTTCATGCATTTGTCAATCAGAAAATTTTAGTATTCAGAAAAATAACGTGACTTTAAAAAAAAGTGCATTTGAAGCCTGATTTCCAGTTTGCTGGTAATTAAAGGGGTCCTATTGTGCAAAAATCACTTTTATAAAGAGTTGTGTTGCAGCAGTCTGTGATTATATCCAGCTTACAATGGTAAAAATGTATTAGTTGTATTTTTATAATCACACTTGATTAAAACAGTCTGCAGAAACACTTTGATTGGCATTCTCACTTTGTACGTGTCATCAGAGGGGGAAAGCCCCGCCCACTAGTGACCATCTCTCCCTCATTAGCATAGGATGTTAGTTTTGTTTTTGAATCTGCCACTATGCTGACACACAGGCATTTGTAGCTCCGCCCTCTTCTGAAAAGAGCACAATCTCATTTGAATTTAAAGCGACAGTCACTAAAACGCCACAAGGATCAAAGCCTAAACGGGTCAGTTTCAGAGAGTTAGAGAACATTATCTGTGTGGTATTTTAAACTGAAACTACACACACACACACACACACACACACACACACACACACACACACACACACTTTAGGGCAGGGGTGTCCAACCTTTTTCTTATTAGGGCCAAAAACCGAACTTGATTAAGAGCTGTGGGCTGAAGGTAAATATAGCACACTGTATTACAGTAAAGGGCCCCTATGTTGAAAATCATCTTTTGTAGGCTGTTTGGACAGAACTGTGTGTAGGTATAGTGTGCCCACAGTCATAGTCACAGTTTTTTTTAATTTCTGACGTTAAAATAACATCCAAATCCCTTCCATTTTGAGGCTGACCACAATGTGTTGTAGGAGTGCGGTTTCCCCGCCCACTGAATTGATTGACAGCAACGAATTAACATGTCTCTGTAGTAATGTGTATAATCATATCAACAAGACAGGACTTGGGCAAAGCAACCGGGATTAAAAGATCTGTTCAGCTCACTGTGATCATTGATCACCATCAAATGTGATTTAAAACGTTTCTAAAATAGTGCATGTTTGTAATAAATTACATCGATTTTACCGTCTTTATTTCATCACCACAGCCGCATGTCAGTACAATTATAAAAGAACACGCTTAAATCCCGATTTGTGACTGTTAAATCAGGTTTATTTTGTACATTAACATATATAACAGATATCCATACAGCAGTGAATATTAACGCGTGTCCTGTCATATTTGCTGTGTAAAAACAGTGCAAAGCTAAATGTGCGCTGTGTGTGTGTTCGCTGTGTGTGTGTGTGCCTCATCGTTGCAGAAAGGCTTGAATCAACTCCACAACAAATACATCAAATAATCATTGGTGAAGTTCTTGCTGTAGTATTTCTCACAAACGTTAGAACGTGACAAAACGTGAGATCTGCTTTCTTCATGTCTGTCACTGTGCTGTTTATCTGACACAGCCGAGGCTGAGATTGAGCCACACTGACAGGCATGTGGCAACGGTGGGCGGGGAGAACCAGCATTAAAGGCACAGGCCAGAAAATCAGCTACATTGTGTTCAGAGCAGAAAATGCAATATCCAGAAAGGTCTAATACATAATCTGATGGGTGTTTTGAGCTGAAACATTACAGAGACACTCTGGAGACACAAAAGACATATCTTACATCTTGAAAAAGGGATAAAATAAGTTGCCATGAATAATTTCCTAATTTACTATTTAAATTAATTTCTAATTACAATTTCATAAAATACTATTTAGCAAAAAAATGTAAAACTAGAAAACATTGCGTACATTTTTTTTTACGCGTTAAATATTTCAAATTTATCACATGCAGCATGACAGTTCTAATAATCAGCATGACAGCCCTAAACAAAAACAATCCTATTTACTACACAATGAATTCAATGCAGAATAGCTACACAAGTCAAGCTTTTGCATTGATTTGCTGCCGTTGTCCATACATTTGATTCATTTAATTGAAACATTTAATTTCTGACAGCTCAACTATAAAACAAACAAAAAAAGGTTATGTTAAATACAAATCAATGATCACTGTTAAGGGGATTTCCCCAATGCTCCCCATCATCCTCCATCCCTTTTCAGTTGGGATGGTGGGCCAAATCAAAGCTTACCATGAGCCAACTGTTGCTCTAGGGCAGGGGTGTCCAAACTTTTTCCTATAAAGTTCCAAAAGCCAAATATCATTGAGGGCCGAAGGTTCAAATATACCAAGTTATATTACATTAAAGTTGCCATGGGTAATTTCCCAATTTATTTTATAAGATTTAAAAGTAGAAAACATTATTTTAAATCATATTAACTAACGCAGTATAACATTTAAAATGATAACTTATTGTACATTTCTAACACAGTGGATTTCAATGATGAATACACTAGTCATGCAGAATCTGCCTTTGCCTTGATTTGTCCTCTATCTGTCAGGTGACAGTATGTACATGTAAACTAAATCTGAAACAAGTGTTCACACTTAGCTGATGATTAATAATAAAAGCTTGTTTGGCATGCTGTCCTGGTAGTGAGCCCTGAGCTTATGAGAAATGTCGTCTGGTTTAGTAGGGACTTAAACCAGAGGCATTCTTGCTGTGAGGCAACAGTGCTAATCACTGGGCCGCCGTGTCACCCATTTGAAAAGGAGGGCACGTAGGGGTGGGTGAGGGGGTTCTTCAAGGTGAAGATATTGAGATAAGAAAACTCTGGTGATTTATAGTTAGGAATCATCTGATTGGATAATCGATCATGAGCTGATGCTGGAACAGCTGAGAACAATTATAAGCACCAGATCCTCTCGAAATTTGTTTATTCATAAACTTCACTTTATTTACACCATTTAATTGAAACATTTTATTTCAGCTAGCTTTTAACAATTAAACAAACAAACAAAAGGTTACATTAGATTTGAAGTGACAAACCATGCCCAACATTCTCCCTCTCTTCTCAGATGGGATGACGGGCCAAATTAAAGGTTACTCTGGGCCAACTTTGGCCTGTGGGCCCTAGTTTAGGAATCCCTACACTAGGTACCTTAGAGACTTATTTTACTTTATTCTATAAAAATGCACATAATAGGTCCTCTTTAACTCAATTGTAACTATTTTAACCCATTGCACTCCAAGTAATATCTGCGAACATGCTGTGCTCATGCCATGTCAGAATTACTGTAATTACTCCTTTCCAACTTGTAAAATCTTCCTCTGACTCATAATTGCAAGTTAGAGAGCTGCACAAGTATGCGTTCTATAAGAGCTTGGAGAGAAAAGACTTTTTTTCATAACAAAGATGAGAACAATTCAGAGAAGAATCCGTGAGTCATCTCATAATTACAGCAGCTCTGATATTGCATGAACGAGTTTCATCCCAAATGCCTCTCTCGGCCTATTTTGAATAAAGACCATTCAAAACGATAATCAGCTTGTGGTCGCTTCATCTTTAATTGGCTTAATTGTGTGAATATTAATTTTGGTAACAACAACCATTTTGAATTAATCTGTTAAAACAAAAGAAGCTAATTAAAAGTAGCGTGATTAATCTTTCTGTTGTCTTAGAATTCTGTAAATGCTGTTCTCCATCTTTGATGATCATCTCAAAAATGACCCATATTTTCCAAACCTCTAAAATAAAGCAGATAAATTTTAATTTAATTCTCAGATCTGTTTTGCATGAAAAAAAACAACCTCATATTCAACACAAACTTTGTGAATGTCAAAATGTTTTTCTCATCAGTGTGCAGTATTTCATCACACATCATGGTTTTGCTAAGTACGGTGCGATCCTGAATTAACATCTGTGTTGATCCTGAAACATCATTTTTGTTGGAAAATGTAATCCATACTTATTCCCTACCCCTAAACCCAACCATAAATGTAAATTATTCCCAAAATCAGAGATGAATAATAGTTGAATAACAATCATATAGAAGTGCATAAACCTAACCTTAAGCTTAAACTTAACATAAACGTAAACATATCCCTTAATTCTGATTGGAATGTTGTTCCAGGATCAACATAGATGTTAATCTGGTGAAATCAAGTTGTGTATTTAATCAATATGTGGACAACACTCGTTTCTGACTACAGTAAAGGGTGTGTATTTTCTAATGTTAAATGTACCTGCAAAAGTGTCCAATGTTTTTTGTAAGACAGTATTCATAAAGGCTGAAGCAGCAGATTCTTATTGTGTGTGTTTGGGGTGATTGTATTGAGTGTGAGTGTTTGCCAGTGTTTTTTTGTGATTTTAAAAATGTTGTTTTTTTTTATAGCTGGTGGGTCAAAATTTACCTTAAGGACAACTGTTGTACCCTAAATGTTTACAGACTTCATGAAAACACAAAATATGAAAACTACTCATTTATTTTTAGAAAACATCACCAAACTTGAAGATGAAAAAACTGATTAGGTTTTTTCTGTAGTTAAAATTGTATTTTTTTGACCCGTAAGTCAACAGGAGGGTTGATTGAAGAAAGATTTGTGCATTGCAGTGATAAAGACCAGGGTTCCCACACTTCTTGAAAGTACTGAAAAGTACTTGAATTTCAGATATATGGATTCAAGGCCTGGAAAGTATTTAAAAACAAACACAGGCTTTTGAAAGTCCTTAAATTTTAAATTAAATTAGTTTATGCTTTTATTTCAACACCTGTACTCAATTGTCAAAAACAGAATGAAAAACTGAGAAATTGTTCAAATATCACCAGTATTGAATTCAATAAATTGTATTAGAGTTTTTTCAACATGACTTTTTAAAACAGTCAAACTTTTTGACATTTTTAACATAGATATTTGAAACGTTCACACTTAAATATTGCTTGAAGCTATTAACAGGTTTGGCATGCTACAGACGAGAACCCTGAGCTCAAAGATAATTGAGCTCCCACCTGGTCAATAAGCATATAAGAGGGTCTGAGATCAGGTAGGTCTCGAGAAAGGGAGAAAAAAGAGGAGATAGGGTGGAAGGGAGCATTTTTCCAAAACAAAGATAAGGTAGTAGGGCGAACTCGGTCTATTTTTTGTAGGCTTGAATCAATCTGATTGCATTATTACTGATTACGAATGAGGGACCAGCCACGATCAATCATACCGTGTGCTCCTATCGGAATTTGTTTGCAAAACAAGTGTAATTGAATTGTTAAGTATAGGAAGGACTTTCATGACGCTACATATGCTGAGGTATGAATTACAAAGGTGCTTGGGTTCAAAATAATGGTGTTTTAAAAGTTCTTAAATCTGCTGTTCATGAAAGTGTGGGAACTCTGAAAGACATTTTTTGGAAGGAAAAGTGAGATAATTTGTCAAAGTAGTTACACTTGTATTTTATGTTTATTTTAAGTTCTTGTATGTGTAAAGCACTTTAAATTACCATTATGTATAAAATGGCTTTATAAACTTGCTTTGCCTTGCTTAATGCAAACCACATTTTCACAATGAATAATCAGTTTCATTTTTTTGTTCATGTCAATTCAATTTTTCATAGAATCAATCAAGATTGGCATGCTCGCATGTCCTCCAAGATAAAAACCCTGAAGAGACTGGAGAGGAAAGCAAAGCTTCCTGAAGAACCAACCCTTGATGCACAGAAGGCCAAAAAGACACATTTGGGAAGACCTCAAGGTTTCCAGAGCAGTCGGATTCAAAGGCAGACGGACATGACAAAGACCACAAAAGCCAACAAACTGGCCCTGTTACACCACCTCAATGAAAGCTTCCCAGGGTTAATGGTTTGGGCAAAGTCCTGGAAGTTCTCTCAACCTTTGCCGAAACCAGAGGAAAATCCTTGTGTGGTCGACTGGGGACAGTCATGGAAGTTCCTCAATCTACAACCAAACACAGATAGTAAACCCTGGTGTGATCTTAGGTTTGATGCCAACAATAATATAAACACCAATGATGTGTTTCTGTGGGAGAAGCTCAGCAAATCCTTGTGCTTACAACAAGATCTGGTCACTGCAGAATGGGAGAAGTCATGGAAATGTAGTCGAGGAAGAGAGCCTGATAAAGGCACATGCAATTGTGCAAATAAAATCGAAGAGAAATGTTATAAGCTGTGGGGGGAAAGTGCACCAGAATGGCAGGAGTCATGGAAGTCAATGAAGCATGTTAAAGAAGCAGAAACCAGGATAGATATTCAACCATCAGCTAATGAGGAAAAGCAACCTGAATGTCCATGGAATATCTCTTGGATGTACTTTAAGAAGCAGCTTCATACAAGTAATAATTTAGCTTGGAAGGAATCTTGGAGGGTTGCAAAAACCATATCAAGACCAGAGACAAAATCAGTGCAGTTTCAAGCAGCAGTACCTGAGGAGATGCATCCCAACATCTGCAACATGATAATGAACATGTCTAGAGAGATGAAGCACACAATTCAGTTTGGTGAGAGGGATGCACAGCCATCCGAGTGGGAAAAATCATGGAAGACCATTAAAAATCAGTCAGAGTATAAAGAAGAGATAAATAAAGCTGAGGTGGAAGTGAAGATCGAGACACAGAAACCAGACAATTCTAAGCAACAAGCTGAACGTGTGAAATTCGACATGCTTGCTTTGCCAAAAAAACAGAAGAAGCAAGAGATGCTTCATTTCCCAAAGCAAATGGATTGGAACAATTCCTGGAAAATGCTAAAACGCCACTGTGGAGAAGAACGAGGATTTAGGAACCCAAGACGTCCACTTCAACAATTACCATCACAAACTCTTAACGAATGGACCAATTCTTGGAGGTTCACAAACTTAACTCTCAACCAAGATGCTGGTTTATGGGAGCAGGGTTGGTTCACCAATACTCAACCTCGACCAATTAGAAGAGTGCAAGAAAATGAGGATTTCCCACATAATGGACCGGCAGGGGTTCACGTCTGGTCTGAGTCCTGGAGGTCCACGAGACGTCAGCATCTTGCAGAAAGACAAGGAGCAAGTGCATCAACCCAACCAATATGTCGACATGCATACGCAAGATCTGTGACCGACTGGGATCAATCATGGAAATCATCAACTCATAAGCATCATGATAGACCCTCCATGACAGATTGGGCAGATTCTTGGAGGTTCTCCAACTCCGAAGATCTCCAACCAGAGTATACGTGGTTTGAGAAGTCAATGGAAATTAAAGAGAGAATCTGCAGATCATCTAATGCATTTTGCAGATATGTGGATTTACAAGACTGGAATGACTCTTGGAGGGTGAAGAAGAAGCAGGCTGATGGACTTGGGCATCTTATGAAGAAAGAAATGCTGGATTGGGATAATTCTTGGATGTTTTCTAGCACAGGGTTTTATCAAAGACAAGGTGAAATATATTTAAATTTTCATCTGGAGTCTGATGTCAGAAGCAATGCGCTGTTAAAATCCATCCAGATGGAGTGCAGTTCAGAGTGGGGTCGGTCATGGAAGATGTCAAACCCACAACCACCTAAGAACATCGCCTCATGGGTTGATGCAAAGCCGTTTAATGCACAGAACAATGCATTGATGCTTTGGTCAAAACACAAACACATCAATTATTTACCTTCTGCTTTGGTCAATGACCTGAAGCTGAAAATCTGGAGCAAGTCTTGGAGGTTCGTGAAGATGGATGTTGACTCAAACCTGCGAGGTGAATCTGTCAAAACGACAAAGAGTGCAGCAGTCATGTGTTTGAACATAGATCAGCAGAAACCACAGGAGAAGAGATGGAGCGATGCATGTAAAATAGCCAAAATGCAAACGAAGCATAACGCCAGATCTAAATCAAGCCACAATGAAGACGAAGACGAAGATGAGATGTTCACAGAATGGATTGAATCTTGGAAATTCTCAAATAATCTAAAAAGCCATGACCCTGCAACGGTGTCCGTTTCTCTGGGAAATTGGAAAAACTCATGGAAGTTTCTCCTTGAGTCGTATGCGCCGGTGAACGGCCCCAAAACAAGCAAGAGTCGGTAAAGATTAAAGACGCTGCAGTTTTTAAGAGTACAGCTCTTCAGAAATCATTTAAAATACATGACGGATGATGTTTTTAAACCTTCTACAGATTCGACCCCAAATAAAGTTGTTCATGCAATTGCACTTTGTCTTATCTATTGTGTTGTAGTACAACAAACCATAACAAATCATTATTTCTGCTGCTGACAGCTGTGAACCGCAGCTCTGGTTTAACAGAGCACATCATTTATTCTGTTTCAAATCATTGCACATAGAGACCATGTGGACCAGCACGAATGCAGTTGTTTAACTCCAGTACAAGTGTAGTAAGTTGGACGCCGTTCAACAGAAAAACTACAGCTTTTCTGAACACTGCCTGCAGTAGCACAACATGCCAATAACCACATACAATTGAAGCCAGAATTATTAGCCCTCTTGTATATTTTTTCCTTAATTTCTATTTAACGCAAAGAAGATTTTTTAAACACTTTTCTAATCATACTAGTTTTAATAACTCATTTCTAACAACTGATTTATTTTATTTTTGCCATGATGACAGCACATAATATTTGACAAGATATTCTTCAAGATACTAGTATTCAGCTTAAAGTGACATTTAAAGGCTTAACTAGGTTAATTCGGCAAGTTAGGGTAATTAGGCAAGTCATTGTATAACAGTGGTTTGTTCTGGAGACAATCTGAAAAAAAATGCTAATAATAATGACCTTAAAATATAAAAAAAAAATGGTAAAACTACTTTTATTCTAGCAGAAATAAAACAAAAATTATTAATATAGGTAACATTATATATCAAATATTACAGGAAATATTATGAAAAATTCCTTGCTCTGTTAATCATCATTTGGGAAATATTTAAAAAGGAAATAAAAGGGAATGAAAGATTCACAGGAGGACGAATAATTATGACTTCTACTGTATATACTGCAAAAATACAGTCTTTAAGAATGGTTCCAGAACGCAGATAAGACAAAAACAAAAGCCAAAAAGTTTAAATAAACAAGTAAATAACTGGGTGAGAATGTGGTAAAATCTGAAAACGTGGTAAAAAAAAACAGGCGAGGGCTTTTCTTTTTCTGGATTGCTTTTCAAAACACTGTCGGTTGGGTTTAGGGATGGGGCTATTGGGTCAATCGGTGCTTTTGAAAATACTATTGTTTGGGTTTAAATGGTCACGAAACACCAAAACACATTTTTTGAGCTGTTGACAGTCATACATGTGTCCCACGCTGACACAAAAAAAGAGACAGTTCCAGAGTGACTGTCCTGTCTCTACAGATTTGGTAAGTGTGCGATCAATTCTTTGTTCATTCAGAAGTTAGTTTGTATTGTCAGCAGTGCTCTTTCAGTTTTTAAAGACATACTATAGTCAAAACAATTTAGTTAGTAAGTTTACAGTATGTTAATATCACTGCAATATTATAGTCCAATATTATAGACTGAAAGATCCGCTGTAAATGCTGCTCTTCGAATGTAAACATGATCAAACTATTCCTGTCGTGCAATTTCAAAAACTAGGATTCGAACTCGGGCCGCCAACCAGCGACCTTCTTTCTGTGAGGTGACTATGCTAACCACTGAGCCATTAAAGTCGCCGTATAGGTCAATTATAAATACTAAAACGCAGAGATCCTAAAATATACCACACTCCTGTAGGCACTCCTGCTGTATTTGATTCTGGAGCGCGAGAAATATGTCCCAGGAGCTACGTTTACTTTGCAGTTTTTGTGTTCATAAATCCACCAGAGGCCGCTGTGTACGCTTTTTCAGATCTCAAATTTTTCTTGCAAGTGCCATTCACACCTGTTCTTCTTGTGTAAATCCACCAGAGGTCGCTGTCAACTGATTGACTGACCAACTAACGATTACCCTACCCCACCCCCTTCGCTAAACCCAACCAATAGTGTTTTCAAAGGCACCAATAGACCAGCGCCCACCCCAGATTAATTAAGGGATTAAGCCGAAAAGAAAATGAATGAATTAATGAATGATAGTTATTATTGTGGCAGCAGCACAGCGGCTCATTGGTTAGCACTGTCATTTCACAGCAAGAAGGTCACTGGTTCGAGTCCCAGCCGGGCCAGTTGGCATTCCTGCGTGACAGACGGCTCATTTTTCAAAAGTGCAGCGCAGATATGAATATTGTCATTTAATAATGGCAGAGCAGAAGGAGATTCACTGGCTATTGTTTACAATGCACAACATAAACTGCTAAATAATGACAAGAATGTGCTGACAACTATCTGCTCTCTCTCTTTGTGTCACTCTCTTTATCTTTTTTAGTTTAATTTTTTTGCATGAGCTCAAGCAAAGACGGCAAACTTCAGTTTAGCATCTGTCACATGAATCTCATCTCTGCCCTTTCAGAAATGCTGCACTGCAAAATATATGCCTTGTTTCTACCCCAAATATCTAACGATTCTTACATCAAGAAGCATTTTTAGACAAGCAAAACATACAGTCTTCTTTTAAGAAATAGTATATTATGATTAAATGAGTTTTGCTTTAAAACAAGCAAAATAATCTGCCAATGGGGAAAAGTAAAATAATCTAATTTCAAAAGGCAAGGCAAGTTTATTTATACAGCACGTCATACACAATGCCCACATAGCAAAATATCTCTGGCCCACACAATCAGATTTTGCTTGGCCCACATGCCGCAGTGATTTACGGTACATGACTGGACTAAGTTTGGCTTCCAGACAAGGGCCAAACATGGACCACATCTGGTCCAAGTCTCAGCCAAGTTAATAACCCATAACTGGGCCAGATATGTTGGTGTGTCATGACAGCAAGGAAATCATTGTGCTTTAGGCGTGCTATGGGTGTGCTTTTTCATGAAGCGACCTTATTGGTCGACTTTTTTGCTTTATTTGAAAATAATAAAAAAATGTATTTTTAATGTGGGTCAAAAAAGGCAAAACTTACATGGCCCACATATTAATTATTTACATCTGGGCCTAATACTACATTTTACATTTGGCCCAAGTATTGTGTGCTGCCTTAAAGACAGTGCCACCTCTGTCAAACCAGGGCCATGTTTGGGCCACATGCCTGCTGTGCCAGATTCATGCCAAATCTGGGCCAGAACTCTTTGCTACCTGGGTGGTAATTAAAAGTGCTTTATATAAACAGGAATAAAAGACACAAGAAAATAAAATGATTAAAATAATTAAAAATGATTAAAAACATATTTAAATGTCTTAAAATGGGTTATAAAGGAATTAAACAGAAGAGAAAGACTTAATAATGCGATCTGTGGGACGTAGCACCGTGCTCATTCAGTAAAGGCACAGCTAAACAGATGTGTTTTCAGTCCTTCAGTCTAATGTTGGAGCACATCTGATCTTTTCTGGAAGCTGATTCCAGCAGTGGGGGGCACTGTTAGTAGCTGAAAGCCGATTCACCCTGCTTTGACTGAACTCCTGGAATTTTTTTGTTTATATGATCCTACTGAGGCGACGCAGTGGCGCAGTAGGTAGTGCTGTCGCTTCACAGCAAGAAGGTTGCTGGTTCGAGCCTCGGCTGGATCAGTTGGCGTTTCTGTGTGGAGTTTGCATGTTCTTCCTGCGTTCGCATGGGTTTCCTCCGGATGCTCCGGTTTCCCCCACAGTCCAAAGACAGGTAAATTGGGTAAGCTAAATTGTTCGTAGTGTATGAGTGTGAATGTGTGTGCATGGATGTTTCCCAGAGATGGGTTGCGGCTGGAAAGGCATCCGCTGCACAAAACAGCGACCTTCTTGCCGATGTGTAAAATAAATGCTGGATAAGTTGGCGGTTCCGATGTGGCGACCCTAGATTAATAAAGGGACTAAGCCGAAAAGAAAATGAATGAATGATCCTAATGATCTGAGGGATCTGTTTGGTTTGTACTTTATATTTTAAAACAAGTACATTTTACTTGTTTAAAATGCTTCTTAATTTAGGAACTTTTAGATATTTAGACTAAAACAAGACCAAGGAAAGCATTTTTTGCAGTGTGATTCTAAAACCTCTATATGTGTTTTTCTAAATCGAAGGCAGACTCGGTCACTTCATGCAGATATTGCTTAGCTTGATGCATACTATGTGCCGTTCTGCCATCTCTACGCTTTACTGGAGTCCAAACCCAAATTAAACGCATAAAATAAAAGATCAAAGCTTAATATTACCCTTTACTGCAATTTCCTTTTAAAGACTAATTAAACCGATAGTTCATTTATTCACCCTCGTGTGGTTTTAAAGCTTTGTTTTCTTTCTGTTGAACACAAAAGAAGAGTTTGGAAAAAGTTTTGAAGAATGTTGGAAAAACTGTGACAATTGACATCAATAATAATAATAATAATAATAATAATAATAATATGGAAGTCAAAGGTTACAGATTTCCAACATTCTTCAAATTATCTTCGTTTGTGTTAAAGAAAAAAAGGAGTTCACGCTAAGATATTGCTTAATAATAATAGCAGGTTTGGCATGCTGTCCCGGGAGAGAACCCTGAGCTCGAAGACAAGGGCTCCTGCCTGGTCAATGAGCATGTGAGGGGGTACAAGATCAGGGCGTTCTCGAGAGCTCCCCCTGCTAAAGGAGGAAAGGAGGAGATGGGGTGGATGGAGGATTCTTCAAAAAATGAAGTCGGGCTATTTATAGTGAGTTTGGAATGATCCGATTGGCTAACTAATGATTACAGATGAGAGACCAGCTGCGATCAATCATACCACGTGCTCCTCTCGAAATTACTTTGTGGAACTTCACTTTGAGCGAGAAAAGTGTGAGTAAGAGACTGTCTCTTCTTTAAAAACTAATTAGTCAAATACCTTTGCTGGACATGCAGTTAAATTGCTAAAATACTAAACTAATAAAATATTTAAATTGCAAAAATTCTAAAATAATTGGTCAGGAATCTGACAAACCTGCCAAGTGCTGTTATTTATCTTGTTTTTGTTTTAGTGCTGATATTAAATGAGTTTTTATTTTAATATTTCAAACTTTAATTAGAATTTTAGTAATTATATTGTATACTATATTCATACAGCGGAGAAAATAAGTATTGAACACACCATGTTTATTCCCGGGAATATAATTTCTAAAGGAGCTGTCGACATGGAATTGAAGCAGATTTTGCTAAGAGCTCAAACAATACAAACATAAATATAAAACAAAACAAATAAAAATCTGAATAAATGAGTTGTGTCTAATAACAATAAGTTGACAGAAGGGGAAAATGCTGAACTACTGAAATGTGTTTAATACTTTATATAAAAGGCTTTTTTGGTGATGGCAGCTTAAAGACGCCTCTCATATGGAGAATGAAGTCATGCATTGCTCAGGTGTGAGTTTTTCAAAATCTTGATGCTTCTGTGGGTCTCGTCTATCAAATCTGAGCTGTATTTTGCATTTACAATTGGATTCGGCTCAGGTGATTGGCTGGGGCATCCTACAGCTTGATTTTTTTTCTCTGAAAGCATTTGAGAGTCTCCTTGGCTGTGTTTTGGATCATTGTCTTGCTGAAATGTCCACCCTGGTTTCATCTTCATCCTAATGTAGACATTGGACTGAAGCAGCTGATATTCATTTACACTGAGGAAGGGCAGAGGGTTGCTGAAGAACTACTGAGAGATTTCAGCTGCTGTCTGAGCTTTCACTGCCTAACTACACCGCCCTTTCTTGTGTTCAATATTCTTTCCCTGCGTCATTTCATTTTATTACACAGAACTTCATTTGTAAACTAATTCGTTTTTTGCATATATGGATTTCTTTGGTCGCTAACAACTGGGGAAAATTTCAAGTCAATGACACCTTTAGAAATATATTCTTTTGAGAAAAATGGCAACGTGTTCAATACTAATTATATATATATATATTACCTCAAATAACTTAACTGTAAATTTATGCAATGTAAAAAGTTGTAAATAAAATATTATTTTTGTAAGTATTACAAGAAAATAGCATTTTATTCTTCAAAATGTTACATGATTTGTGTATAAAATTATTCAATTTACAATGAATTTATAAGTAAAATATGTTTTATTCATTAAAATATTTTTAATAAACTTAAAAAAAAGTTTTTTATTTAAAGTTTTTTTAAGTCAATAAAAATATTTAAATTTCATTTCATTTCAATCTTATTTTAAATTGGCAATTTGTAATTATTGAAATCAAAATTTCCTAACATTTTCTTTACAAGCATTAATTTTTTTTGAGTGTATAATAGTTTGTAAATGGTGTAATAAGTGTAGTAATAAAGGTAATATTTCACCCAAGCATTTCATCTGATATTTGGACTTTTTTCCAGTTTTATTTAATGTAACAGACTGCTAGTTTTAGTTAACAATAATATCTGTGGCCACAAGAATATCCTTACAGCAGATCATTCTCCAACCACATATAAAGTGACAGTCCTCGTTCTCAAAGACAAAAATAAAGCAGAAATGCCAGCAGAATCACATTTCCGGGCCTCCCCGTGTGTTTGCTGTATTTGCTGGTGGCTGTTGTGTCAGAGAGTGCAGGAAAAAGTCTTGCTTCTGAAATTAATGAGCGGAGGGCCTGACACCGAATTATGGAGTGTGTGTGTGAGGTGCGGATGAGCTCTCAGCGCCGCAGACACTTCATTTCCCTGCACAGAGGCATACCCACACACACACACACACACACACACACACACACACACACACACACAC
>CAIGQZ010000643.1:6147373-6162382 GCA_903798205.1 Danio tinwini | reverse complement strand
ACACACACACACACACACACACACACACACACACACACACACACACATTTATCAGCTAATATAGAGGAGGGTTGTTATTCTTTCTGATTGCTTCTGAAGGAAACACACTGTAAAATATTCGCAGATTAGCAGTTTTGTGTATTTAGTGATTTGTTTGTATTTTCCTTCGTTTATTTCTGCTTTTAAATTGCGTTATGGGACCTTGATCTTTCTTCCAACGGTTAACCTTGAAAAAGTGACTTTTATGAGCATTTGTTATAGTTTGCAGTGATATATTGTCTGGGTTGGTGTTGTATATTACGCTACAGAAACCTTGTAATAAACTGCAGCACATTTTCTGTTATTTTACACACTGATTTCTTTCTCTCTATATTATTTATTATACATTATATTCTTTCAAACTATTAAAATGTCAATAAGAGTTGAGTTTTCAACATCAAAAGTTGTCAGAGCAGAGATCAACATCCTGGAAAACACTCGGGAATCACTGATTGCAAAAACAATATTTTTAACAGTGTATTATTACAGACTGAGCAGAACTTTATATTAATGCTCTCTTTACAATCAGCTTCAATTTGGGCACATTCATTATATTTTCATTAGTGCTGTAACGGATCACAAATCTCACGGTTTGGATCACATTGTTGTTTTTTTAGTCACGGATTGGACCATTTTTCGGATTAGCCAAAAAGGGGAGGAGACAAATATAATTTGCTTTCTTTTTGTTACAAAAACAGCACTGCTGGAAACTTTTGATTTTAATCAAGCGGCAACCTCCCGCTCTCCCTCGGGAAGCCAATTCGGAATTGAAACTGTAATTTACCGATATTCCGCTAGTCCTGGCTCCATATGGAGCAAACTTCTATTGAGCTCACTGTTAAAATGACCAACTTTACAGCAGAAAATAAGATGTTTACAGCCTGGTACAAAGAACCATTTTGGTTCACATAGCTAATATTACCATTCATGACAACTGTGAGGGAGTAAATTTTTTTTTATAACTCATCCGTTTCCTTTATATTAGGTTATATTAAGTTTGCATAATTAAGGGCGTGGCCACTTGAGTGACAGCTAGCTCTCGCTGGTCGCCATCACTTCATCTCAGCTGATTAGCCGCTGATCTCTGCATATACATCATATTATTGTGTTGTTTTATGTGGCTTTACACAGTCAGTTGCCTTTTGAAATTATTTCCTACAATTATCAGATAATGCATGCAACTTAATTGTGCTCACAAACCATTCACGTGGCCTCCATTTCCCAGGTGAGTGAAATTGTATACTTATATAACATCTCTATAAATGTTTTTTTTTTTTTTATTTAAGATCATTAACATTTTTCTTTCGAGCTGTAATGCACTCCAGAATCTGACAGATTGATTAGCTGTAGGCTATAAAACAGTCATCTGAAGCGTTCTCATACAGTGTTATGCATGGATTTTATAAATAGCCTTGCATTTACTAAAACAGACTATATTTGAAGTATTTGGAGTAATTTGTGTTTTCCCCCTGTAGAAAAGCATCATAAGACCAATGTTTAGTGGCTCAATGTATTACAACAGTGTTTTTAAAGTCTAAAAACGTTATTGATATACTGTAGTGTACAGCCAAACACTTGTGGTCAGAACACAAAGGAGAAGCAGGTAATTAAGTATTAAGCGTCTCTCCCATAGGAAAGCTTGTCTAAGCCAAATGCCAGCATGCGTCTGTAGCTCCGCTCACGCTCCGCCTCTTTGCCTTTATTTGGTATAGTGATGACGCGGGAACAAAATAGTGATGGTTGGCCACGCCTAGCTTCTTTTGGGTATTTCATAAACCTATGGGTGACGTCACAGATACTACGTCCATATCTTTTACAGACTATGGTTTTAACAAACAGAATTAAGAAGCTATAATTTTGTTAAAAATAAACTGAAGAAATAATCAGCTGAATAAAAATAGTAAAATCTTCAGTACTGTGGAAAATTGACTGTTACTGCTACTGTTGCTGATAACACTAAATGTAGAAATCTAACATTATGATTTCTACAACCCATATTTATTTTTAATCTCATCTTCAATAAATGATTCAGTTCTTTACTTATAAAACTTCATGTTTCATTGCTAGATGATCATTGTTGAGGAATTATTCAGTGGCATGTTTTTGATGGCTGGTTGTCGCCACCTATTGGTTAAGTAATGTAATTGCTGCCTAATTGCTAAGTTAATTGCATATGATGGTGATTTTAATTTTTACCATGAACATCAGTGGTTTTATCTCAACTATAAACTGTTCTTCCAGTACTTCTGTTATTTGACTGTTTGTAAATTCATAACTAAAAAAGACTAAAGACCTGACTTTGTGTTTTTCAAACACAGATTTGAATGCAGCGATTCGAAGGATTAATAATGCAAATCGTTTATAATTTATGTTGCATGGGTGTTGAGATCCCGATCTTTTAATAATTAATCGTGCAGCTTACACTGAATGCATTAGTGCAGGTAGAAAATAGTGACAGAAAACACCTTTAATAACCAACGAAACCCACCACAACCCGAATAACATAGCACATCTTCTTTTGCCATCATTATATTTTACTGGAAAGCCTAAAATCTTTCATACATGTGATTTGAATGACATGATAGGCGATTACTCTGCGATAGTTACAAATTTGGGACTAATCTACAATAAAAAAAAATGAATAATGCACAGGTCATGTGTGTTCCTAACCGTGGGTTGTAATCTGTACAAGTCAACCGTGATCCGTTACACCCCTAGTTTCCTCCGAGTGCTTCGGTTTTCCCAACAAGTCCAAAGACATGTGGTGTAGGTGAATTGGGTAAGCTAAAGTTGTCCTTAGTGTATGTGTGAATGAGTGTGAATGGATGTTTCCCAGTGATGGGTTGCAGCTGGAAGGGCATCCGCTGCGTAAAACATATGCTGGATAAGTTGGCGGTTCATTCCGCTGTGGCGACCCCGGATTAATAAAGGGACTAAGCCGAAAAGAAAATGAATGAATGAAAAGGGTAAAACTCAACTGTTTAACTCTAGGGGACTTAAATAATAATAATAAGTGTTCTTTTATTGAAATACCTCTGTCATCCAGTCCCAGTGTGCTCCATTTTCAAAACAACACGTGATGAAGTATAATAGAAGCATTCAAATGAGACGCTTTAATATTTGCAGTACAGTTACAGAGGTCTCAGGAGACAAAAAAAAAAGTCATCACAATTCCCCACCTTCAGTTCTACCTTCATTTCTGTATCTCTGAGGAATTGACTTTATGCCTGTTCCAGAAAAAGACTGAACATGATATTAATTTTAATGCCCCTGCAGGTGTGTTTGTGGAAGATAAAGCTTTTAGGCACTGACCCTTTCACTCAGTTTCGTAATGCTAGTGGTCACTCATTGTGTAAAACTGATCTTAAATGGGAAAGGGTCTTAGCTTTCTTTATATGTCATCTTACTGTAGTCTTTAGTATATTACAAAACAAACAATAGACAACATGAACCGAAGGCTACTGAGTTCATTGTGCACTTGATTGTAGAAGTGCACTTCATTAACATCCAATTAACTCAACATTTAATTTGACTAATTACTATCGCAAGTTCTGCACAGCATAAGTGTTTGAGCTTGAGTGGAGCAAATCATTAAACTGTTAATTAATGCTTTATCAAACTATTATTTAAAATGAGTTTAAACAACACAATTATTATGTTTTTTTTGGGGTCAACTTAATCGTTTTATGTTCAATCCACTTTTCAAGAGTTCACACTTAGATAATGCTTGACTATATTAGCTAGTTGGGCATGCTGTCCCGGGAGAGAACCCTGAGCTCAGAGATAGGTGAGCCCAAGGCTCCTGCCTGGTCAATAAGCATTAGGAGGGATACGAGATCAGGTAGTTCTCGATAACCTCCTCAGAATAGACCGCTGATTATGTTAGTTTGTACTTGAGAAGTGCTTATGACTGTAGTTGCATGTTTTTTGGGTGTGGGAGGAAACCGGAGTACCCGGGGAAAACCCACGCGAACACGGGGAGAACATGCAAACTCCGCACAGAGAGTGTCGGCTGTTTCAGCTAGCGCTGAACCAACTCGACTTCCTTGCTTGTGGGGCAACAGTGTTAACCACTGGACCACCGTGTCTGAGGAGGAGGGAGAAGAGATGGATGGGGGGGGGAGTGGGGAATGAAGTTTAGGCTGGATATTTATATCAAATTTGAAATGATCCGATAGGCTAGTTAGTGATTGGTGATAGGGATCAGCTGTTGTCAATCCTATCACGTGCTCCTCTCGAAATTAGTTTGTGAAACTTCACTTACGTTAAAACAATTACGTTAATGTAATTGATTTGCATTGGGACGACATGAAGACATTGTGTGGAACCCAGCATTTTTAGTGTAGTGTTATTAATATTTTGATAAGTTTCTTTCTGTTTATTTTACATTTTAAATTATTAATTTATTTCCTACTGATGGGTTGCAGCTGGAAGGGCATCTGCTGCGTAAAATCGTGCTGGATATGTTGGCGGTTCATTCCGCTGTGGCGACCCCAGATTAATAAAGGGACTAAGCCAAGAAGAAAATGAATGAATGAATTATTAATTTATTCATTTTCCTTCTGCTTTTTATTCATCAGGGGGCGCCACAGGGGAATGAACCACCAACTCATCCAGCATATGTTTTTCGCAGCGAATGCCCTTCCAGCTGTAACCTAGTTTATTCAATTCCCCTATAGCGCATATGTTTGGACTGTGGGGTAAATTAGAGCACCCAGAAGAAACCCACGCCAACACGGGGAGAACATGCATGCAAACTCCACACAGCAACGCCAACTGGCCCAGCTGAGACTTGTGTGAGGTGACAGTGCTAACCCCTGAGCCATCGTGTCATCTATTTTAAAGGGGTGGTCCACTACGATACATACCTGCCAACACTCCCGTTTTTCCCGCCAGTCTCCCGTATTTCAGACCCACTTCCCGGTTTGTCATTTCTCCTGGAAAACTCCCGGAATTTCAACCCCTTCCTCCGGTCCTCAGGTGATTGGTATAATCTGTAACACCCCATTCACTCGGGGCTTCAGTGTCAATGCTTGACAGAGGGCGTGTCTGAAGCTGGGGCTGATGCGATCGTCATAGCAGCTTCAGCCAATGAAATTAGTCAGCAATCGGCTACTGTCTGAGGTGGTGTATTTGCATACAGCGATCTGATTGGCTGACGCTTTCATCAGCACTTGAAGAGTTGAGAAAGTCCCAACTTCTGCAGCGATCAACGCCACTGAAGCGGTGCCGACGGTTCCACAATGCAGTTCGGCAACGCCTGACGTCACCCATTCAAAGTGAATGGAAAGCATTGAAGCTGACGCTCCTATAAATGGGGCGTAACACCCCCGGATCACCGACAGACCAGGAACCCATTCCGGTCCCCCCGCCCCTTAAGTAGCCCCCCCATCTCCTGGATTTTTAGAGACAAATGTTGGCAGGTATGGTGTAATGTAGCTGTATGAACATAAACAACATCTCTAAATGTAAGACGCTCAAAGTTCAATGCAAAGCAAGACATTAGCTTTTACAGAGTTAGCTTAGCAAAGCCTACAGTGAACAAAATTTGGGGACTACAAAAAAAAGATCCAGGCTAGTGAGATCCCGAAAGTTCAGGTTACGCACATTCACCACACGCAGCAAAGGGCCCCTGATTGGTTGATGCGTGACAATGTTCACAACTCATTGGCTGTTTCTCCTGTCCATCACAATGGATAAAAACTCTGCCTATTCTTATGAAGTCATTACAGTTTTAGCACCTCCACATTTGTCATTTACATCAGTTACACTTTTTATTTCCTAGAGAACTCACAAAAAAATCACAAAATAATAATAATAATAATAATAATAATAATAATGACTTACTGAGAAAGAATTTCATTATGCAACATGGCGTTTGTTGTCATGTAGCAGTCGGCTTAGTATCTGGCGGATGACATGTTGATTCTCATTATATTTCATTGCAGGTAAACAAGTGATCATTAAGCACAAAATGTCACGCTTCACACATTGCCTTCCTGTTTTTATCCTCAAAAACCCTTCAAGTAGCTGCAACCAATAATCCTGCAGTTCATGATTAGCATTATGAAGCATTATGTAGCATATGACACTGCTAAAGGCTATACGGTGCAGATTAAGTCATTATAATTTATAGGTGCATTAAGTGGTCTAATGATGACTAAGTTTGTGCGAAGAGAGACAACGAGTACAGTACCATGAAATCTGGCGCTGAAGGACAAAGTGAAGGATAATTTAGTGAATCGGCAGCAGCGAGAGCAGAATTGATGGATGTGAGCGTCCTCAGCCCACTATATCTCACTGCCGTTTGTGTTCAGGAGCCATGGGACACCTCTGGTGCTGACAGTAACCAGCCCAAATTGGCTCCTGAACACAGCTTGGGCCCCGCCATCGGCGAGGGGGGCCTTAGAAATGGCTGTATATCTGGGTTGGGGGTCGACAGGTCTTGTGCGCTGCAGACAATCGGCTCAAATGTGGTGGCATCATTACTGAAGCTCCTGCACCCACGGCTCAGGAGCCTGCTAGCATGAACGCAGAGAACTAGTGGCTGATGAAAGCCTGCTGCGAAAACTCAGAAGACCACTGAAAGTGAGGGTCATTATGCTGTTAACTGAAACTGAATCCATGAAAAACATGTTTGTTACTTAAATAATTGTTATCTTACATATAATAACTACTTGTTTCAGTAATCAAACTATTAATTGAGAATAAAAACACAGTTTGGGCCCTATAATACTCTGCAATGTGACACCAGGTGCAACACACGTGTTTGTTTTGCTAGTTTCAGCCTGGCGCAGATATCATTTTCTTGTTTTGCGCCACATTGTTTAAATAGCAAATAGCTTGTGCGCTCATGGGTGTGCTGGTCTGAAAAGGAGGTGTGTTTGTAAAGTCAAATCGCATATTTGCACTTCATATTAATCAATGGATAAAGGAATTAGGCGGAACTAACAAAACCGAAAGTATTCGGCGGAAGCAATTGGCTGACGGAAAGTGCCGAGGAGATACGGAACTTGCCGAGGGGATACGTAACTGTCAGAGGAGATACGGAAAGTGCCGAATGAATGCGGAAGGAGGAAAAACTCACATGGCAGGTGCATGCATGCAGACAAGCGCTGTGAAAATTGGAGAACGCGATCGCTGCAGTTATAAACTCTCACGATTGCATGCACAAAGTTTAAAGCTGCAGTGAGTGAGAGAGGGGAAATACATCAGCACTTGGTCATCTCAGGGACACTGATGGTATGAGAAATTACTTATTCCAATTATAAAAGACTGTCACATGCCTCGCCTTATCCATAATCATGTGCATCTGCTATTTTGTTGCACTGTAGTTGATCATTTTGTGCATTATATTATTTTGTGCACAATATTTAGTTAACTATACTGTTTGTTTAAATAGTTCATGTGAAGTGAAATGCTTGCATTAATACTGAAAAATACTTGAATGTGCAAATTACCGAACACTTTTTGTAAAGGAAATGTCTTTATTTAGATTATATTGTGTTTTGTTTAAGTCAATATCATAAATAATGTATATTTTATATATTTTGTTCCCTTTTTAAGGTTATCAACCTACTATTTCCGCTCTACTATTACAACTACTGCTATCGCAACTGTATTGTTTTACTGGACTAACAGAATTCAAAATACAAATGCTGAAACAGCTTTGGAGTTGTTCCCTGTGTCCCCTGTTATTGGCTGAAGCTCTTTCGAGTTAGAAGCGGATACTGATGTGTGAAACCCATAATAACTCGACAGTGTTAATGTGCATTGTTGAGGCCAGGGCCGGTCATGTACATTTGGGGGCCCTAAGCAGAATAATTTTGGAGCCCTTCCTTACTCTAAATGGTGGAGTATTGCCATTGCAAACCAGTCCCCAATGATTTTATTACTTAATAAATCCAACTGAAAAACAATGCTGAAGTCAGATATTCTGCTTTGCTAATTCTGTTTGAGTTTAGGGAAGGAAGAGGGTGGGTCAGTCGATCACTCAGTCATCCAGTCGACAGCGGCCTCTGGTGGATTTACGCGAGCAGAGCAGGCGCGAATGGCACTCGCGAGAGAAATTTGAGATGTGAAATAGCGTACACAGCGGCCCCTGGTAGATTCGCAAAACCAAAAACTACAAAAAATGTAGCTCCTGGCACGTATTTGCCGCTCTCCAGAAATGTATATAGCGCTATGTTTTCAGAATGAGCCTGGGTTGTTAAAATACCTACTGGTTTAAAAAAGCCTAGATTAAAAAAAGATGGCCAAACAAGAACTTTTCTGACAAAAACAACAGCAAAACTAAGAAATTAAGAAAATGAAAGCCTGCAAACAGATTAAATGCAGAAATGGAGAAAAGAGCACACTTTCCCACATAGCAAATGTTTTCTGGCCCAGCTCTGGGCCACTCAATAACTTTTCCTTTGGCCCAAGTACCGCAAAGAATGACGGTCCTGTTGTGGCCCATAACTGGATTAAAGAACAGGGCCACACATGGACCATAACCGGCCCGAATCTCAGCAAATATATTACCTTTAACTGGCCCTGAACTGGGCCAAACCAGGTTTATTATTGGTACAAATTATCAGCTATAAGTTAATATCAACACCACCTTTTAACCAGAAACCCCAAAAACTGAGCCATAACCCAGCCTAATGTTCCCTAAACAATGTGAACAATTGCTACACTGATCTGGGCCACACACCTCCCATCCACAACTGGCCCAAATGTAGTTTGCCGTCATGCATGCAGTGCTATCATTGCCATGCATGGCCCACATTCGGCTGACATTTTGCTTGCTAGTGCCTGCAACACGCCAGCAGTGCCATAATGAGGCCACATTTGGGCCAAGTCCATTTGCTATGTGGGTTTATTAGCTGTCAGTCACCCCTGCTTTTTTTTCCAGGTCATTGCACCTTTGCAATGTGCATTGTAAATGCAGACATCACATACAAGTCACTTTTAAAAGATGATGTAAGCAGGTCGTCCAAAAAAAATAAAAATCAGATACAGTCACAAAACCAGAATTGAGATCTGCAGTGTAAATGCAGCCATGGAGAAAACACGCACTTGCAGCTTCAATCGCACCACTACAAAGCTGCTGGTAGTGTGAATGAGGCTTTATTCAGCTACCATTGGGAAAACCACTTCTGGAAGCATTCCTGTGAACACAAATGCCGTCTATAGTGTGCCTTCCATAGTATACATATTAACACTTACATCTGTATGCCATCTCAAAAATATTGCCCATCAACAACTGAGATGTGTCAGGTAAATTCATTTTTCATATGCGCCAAGGTTTTCCATTTCTTTTGCAGGCCTTTCTCCAGTCATCCGAGAGACTTCATGATGTGTATGTTTGTAGGGAGACCTCGTGTTGAACCCATTCAGACTGAATAAAAAAAATCTCCTAATGCTTGCTGGAATTGCTTCCTTGAATGTGTGAATTGGGGTGAAATATCAGGGTTAAAATGGCTTTGTAAGTCAGGTTCACACATGCGAACTCACGAAAACGCAAAACACCTGAACAATTGCGTTTACAGCAAGGTCACATGATCATTTTTCATCGTAGATGCAGAAAAATAAAGGAGATTTGATTTGGAAGAAGCTCCAGGAAACACATTTATAGTGTGGTTTGTTTATAAACTAATTTCGAGAGGATGACATGCTTATGATTGACCAAGGCTGGTCCTGCATTAGCTACACATTATTTTCCAATCAGATGATTCCTTAGTCACTATAAATAACTAGGATTTCTTACCTCAGTTATCAACAGATGCGTTCGACTTCATGCAGCGCTGCGCAGAACAATTGAAATCTGTCTTAAGCTGTGTTCACACTGCACTTTTATACTTCCATTCATACGCACACAAATTCATCAGACCGGAAACGCAAGGTCGTGCAGCAAGTTTTGGAGTTTGCTAAGTTGGAAAGTTCAAGCTTGGTGAACTCTGACCTGCGAAATTGTATCATTTGACTGCGTGAGACCAATCGAGGATCGAAACATGACCTCTCTGGACAGAAATTAAAAATACCAATCGCTTGCTTTTTTATGTCTAATCATCTTGTTTAATCCCGCCCCTTTTCGCAGTGCTGTACGACAGAATTTCGCAAGCTCAAACTCTAGTGTGACTGCAGCATTAAAGCGGTGCATGCTGGTTCGAAATTTTGTGCGCTGACACCATGTGACTGTCACATGTGGAATTAAATTACTGCGACAGTGCTCCAAGATGTAAAATTAAAATTGAGATATTTTTACTAAATAACTAAATATCAACTCAAACAAGTCTTACAGACTTAATATAATATCATGCCACCCCTATAAGATTTTCTTAACAAATTGAGATAAATAATTATTCTAAAAAATAATTCTAAAATAATTTTAAAAATAATAATCGCCCTGTAAACGGCAGGGAGCCCCAGGCTCAAGGATCTTTTGTCATTACTTTTTGATCATTCATTCATTCATTCATTTTCCTTCGGCTTAGTCTCCTATTTTTTTTTAGAGGTCGCCACAGCGGAATGAACCGTCAACTGATCCAGCATATGTTTTAAGCAGCAGATGCCCTTCCAGCCACAACCCATTACTGGGAAACACCCATACACTCACAATCACAAACACACTCATACACTACGGCCAATTTATTTCATCCAATTCACCTATAATGCATAACTGGCCCAGCAGAGACTTGAACCAGCAACCTTCTTGCTGTGAGGTGTTCATGCTACACACTGCACCACCGTGACATCACTTTTCGATCATATATAAACATTGTCATGGATTTAAACGTACACATACACACTCTAAGATCAAATCTGAGCTCCACACTTTTCATCTGAGCTACTACACACTTTGGCCCCAGAAGTTGCCTAGAGTTGGAGCATGGAACATTTTAAAAGTCAATAATTGGTTGTGTTTGTGGGGCTGGCTAGACAGTCGAGGTTACTAAACAAAAACAAAGAATAGTATGAGATGTGCCTCTGGTTGTTAAGGGGCCAAGCAGACTTTCAGCCACACTCGCTCTGGTGCAAACTGGAGAAAGTGGATCAAAGGGTCGCAAGCTGGCCTTGATCTCCGCCTCAGCACCAGCTCAACTGTCCTGCTCATCAGTGTCTTTTACAGCACCAAATAGCTCAAAAGCAACGTCAGCATGGTCTGCGTTAGTTTGCTCATCCAGCATCAGGCACAGGAAGGACATTAAGCTCACTCAGCCCTTGTAAAATTATACTCTTAATCTGTCTTTGAACGCTTTTGCCTCCATCGATGGAATTTCTCATCAATTATGCTACAACGCTTGCCTGGCATGTACAGACTCCCCCTTCTTTTCATATCTTCGTGTTATGTAGCAGAGGGTGTTTTTGCAGGTCTTCTGAAAGACTGCAGAATGACTGCATCCAAAAATAAGCAAGAAGAAGAGGAAACAAGTGTTAGATGCATTATTCACACACCAGTACGCAAACACAATTATCAGATATTCAAACAAGACAATATGATTAGCCCTCTCGTGAAACTAATTCCTTTCAAAGAATGACTTATGCCGAGTTCAGACTGCATGATTTTAGCCCTGATTTTGACTCGCCGACAGGTTTTGAGAAATCGCAGACCAATAACTGAAATCACAGGCAAATCGTGCACGTGAGTGACAATCACACAGTATGAACGATCAAGGACGCGATATAAGAGAATCGCTGATGAGTCGCTGATGCCCGTGAGATATTTGGCACGCTAAATATCTGGAGCTGTCGGCGATGCAAATCATGTCGTGTGAAATATGTTCTGACTGAAAATAACATCGGCGATCACCTACAGCCAATGAGAGAGCAGCATTCACTTGTGTGTGCACCTGCAGGCCAGCGGGAGGCTGAGGGAGAAGCTAAAAGCGCTCATTTTCAGTTGATTTGGACCCAAGTAATGGAGGAAAAACAAGTGTAAAATTGGCAGGAGCTCTGTGTCTGTTTGACGTATCATTTGATCAATATTACAATCAGGTCGAAAAGTAAAAAAATGCTGAGGAGAGATTGTTAATTCTCTTCAAAAGCCAGGTGAGCAACACAAGCTTATAAAGCTAAAGCCTTCTGTTTACATTATGTAGTTAATAACGAACTATATATTACGTGACCTCGCGTTGTTTCCATGTAACTTCTCGCATTTGTTAGGCTGTGAGATGTAGTTTGGACAAAGTTGTCTGTGATTCTTCCTATTTTAAAGTCATGCAGTGTGAACTCTCCTGTCGCCGATCCATCCTACAGTGTAAACACAGCACCGACAGAACACTAGCCCAGATAGTCATGCTGTGTGAAAACATCCGTGATACGACTACTTTGAAAATCATGCAGTCTGAACTCGCCATTACTGAGCAAAGGCATTTTTTTCCACAGTATTTCCTGTTATATTTTTATTCTGGAGAAAGTCTTATTTCTTGTATTTTAGCTGGAATAAATATGTTAGCCCACTTAATTTTTTTGATAGGCTACAGAACAAACAAATGTTGTCTAATGACTTGCCTAGTTAAGCTAATTAACCTAGTTAAGCCTTTAAACTGCACTTCAAGCTTAATACTAGTATAGGCCTGCTCACACTGTGAGATTTTTTTATAATCCTGAACAATTGTAGCATGCCAGACTGCATGAACATGGCTCTCGTGTCACACTGTATGATCTCAGCCGTCATAAAGACGTACTGAACGACAATGAAGATGCACCAAACGTGGAAGAAAACACTCGCAGACAGTGGCGGATTTATGCATGGGCAATATGGGTGATCACCCAGGGCGCCATCTTGCTGGGGGCGGCACAGGGAGACAGTGCAATACGGTCCCATAGTACCACCCATAGTCCTATTGAGATACGATTTACTTTATGGAAGTGTATTAATTTAGAGTGGTATGATGAATGAAGGTTTCGAGGGATAATAATGGGAAATATTTCCATTTTTGGCTGAATTAACCCCTCATAATTATATATTGAATATACTAAAAACAACCTGCATGCAAAAAATATTTTATATTTACTGTAGTTTTTTTAGTGCACTTTCAGCACACAAATCGACTGCGCTCCATTCTAATTAGTTCCCCAACCCAATAAAAGTTTGTTGGAATGCACTTCGGCATCATCTTGAGTCATCTGCATCACAAATTAAACATGCTCAAAGAATCATGGAAGCTAAAAGTGTCCATCACTTGGCACTTGTACACTTCAAAATCATTCATTCCGAAGTGCCAGTTTCTGTTTGGAACGACCCTCAAAAAAAAGATTGTTCTAAGCCCGAAGTGCCCTTTGGAGCAGGATTTATCTCATTTGGAGCTTGGTGATTCTCACTCTCTTTCAAAGTAGGACTGACTGAAGATATGTAGGATATTTTTAGTTTGGAAAACCTAGTTTGATCACTCAGCAAAGTAACAGCACCGCTCTGCTTAACAAGACGCATGATTTGAGGAATTATTCACGTCTGGAACACAAACCCCTTAGGAGGCGTCACATACCAAAGCGGCCTTTTTTGGGGGGGGAAATCATTTACATCTTAGTCGAAGCAGAAATCTCAGAAACAAATTCTCGCCTGAGGTTATACATGTGTTTGCATAACCAGACCAGTAGACCACGTCATTAATGCTTCATAGAAAGTTCACAATCTCAAAAAATAAACAATAAAAAAAGTTGTCTTTAACTGCATGGTCGGGACTACTAAATTGATTTCTCAGGAGGAGTCTTTAGTTTTGGACTGTTTTGAATTCACTCTTTGTATTTAGGAGGGACTTGCGGACTGAAGAGTAATGACCATAGGCCTCCTGTGAAAAGCAGCCAGAAAAAGCCTGTGATTCAGATCTGAGAATATCAGAGTAAAACAAGCTTTGCTGGATGTGGAAAACATTAAACATTCATCTGGTCGTATGTTTCTTCTAATTTTTATCTACCCTGAAACATTTCCTCATCATTTTGTATGCAACTGTTTTAAGATGGATTTAAAGTGCCCTTTTATTCTGCAAATTTGATAAAAAATATGATTTTATTATTATATATTTTCATCAACTCGTTGTAAACAGCCCAGAGTACAAAGTCAATGTCATTGCATTAGATTAGATTAGATAAATAAATAAATAAATAAATAAACATTGAGGAGTGTAGTTAGTTCCTTTGTTACTTTTTTGTAATGAAATAAAATTTACATGCACTTTACTAACAGCTTAAAGGGATAGTTCACACAAAAATGTATATTCTGTCATCATTTACTCACCCTTCACTTGCTCGAAACCTATTTGAGTTTCTTTCATCTGTTGAACATGCACTCAAAATAATAATAATCATAATTAATAAAAATGAATAATAATTAATCCTAAATTTGTAACCATAACAGAGAGATTGCCTCCCGTATTATTCAAATTACATGTATCAAAGCATTTAGGCTTTCCTGTAAAATATAATGACGATGGAAGAAGTTGTGGTGAGTTATTTGGGATGTGGTGGGTTTCTTAGGTTATTAAAGGTGTTTTCTGTCACTAGTTTAGCCTGCATTAATGCATTCGGTGTAAGCTGCACGATTAATCATTAAAAGGTCAGGATCTCAACACTTACAAATTATAAATGATTGTGATTTGCATATGTTCATTAATCCTTCGAATCACCACATTCAAATCTGCTCAATCAAATTCAAAAATGCTAAAATCAAGAAAGAGATTCAGTCTTTAGTCTCTGGAGTTAATTATGAAGTTAAAAACAGTCGAATAACACAGAAGTAATGGAAGAATAGTTTATAGTTTAGATATAACCACTGATATTTATAGTAAAGATTAAAATCACCGTCATGTGCATTTAACTTGACGCTCAAAAATCAAAGTTGTAGGCAGCAATTACATTATTTAACCAATAGGTGGCGACAACCAGCCATCAAAAATATGCCACTGAATAATTCCTCAACAATGATCATCTAGCAATGAAACATGAAGTTTTATGAGTGAAGAACTGAATCATTTATCCAAAATAAGA
>CAIGQZ010000643.1:6122193-6132373 GCA_903798205.1 Danio tinwini | reverse complement strand
TATATATATATAAAATGATGCCAACCATTGAAGATCTCAAGGCCCAGCACATACGAAGAGATGATGCCAACCATAGAAGCCTTCTAGAGGTCTCCATAATCCTGGACCAGGCCGTATCCTGATCTGACGCTGTGGTGGCCATGGAGGAATGGAAAGCATAAGACTGATTCCTGAAAGACCTCAGTGACAGACGAGTCTCTGCATTGATCATGTGGGCCAGACTGAACACGCCAGTGAATTACTCACACCTGCAGCTTCTCCACGATAGATGTCCAGCAATCTCTAGTCTACGCCGATTATATTGCAGCTCTGCACAAGAAGTTTGGCCAGAGGAGAAATAGTCGTGCCCAACTGAGCCTGGTTTCTCTCTGGGGTTTTTTCCTTCACTTTGGTCAATTGGTGAAGTTTGTTTCTCGCCACTGTCACCACTGGCTTGCTTGGTTTGGGACTTGTGGAGCTGCTGATTAAACCACACTGAACTAAACTGAACTTCAACTCAGAAAACTGGACTGATACTGTTTCAATTTATTAGAACTTCTATGTTAAGCTGCTTTGACTACTATGTAAAAGTGCTAGAGAAATAAAGATCAATTGAAAATAATAAAAATAACTCTGTTAAACTGCAAAGATGAACTTTCAACATCAAGCATCGTAAAAGCAGAGATCAAGTTCCTTATGCAATAGGGTATATGCTTAAGCATACGGAAGAACTTTTCATTTGTCAGCAACCTGGGTAAGGGCTTCCGGTGAACTGTATGCCATTACAAAATTAGCTTGTTTAAGGTTTGTTTTCTTTAAAAATCAGTGATGAGAGTGATATCTGATGTAAAGTGGGTCTCAGATTGTACAAGAAGCACTGCATTAAATTACACTTTCCACCGCCATGTCTTTAAAATATGAACATTAATTTAACCCCAGTATATTCAATAGAGCTTCTGCGCTAGCCTGCCGATCCTGACGGCTGCGCATGCAAACGGCTTTTCGTCTCATTTTACGCTTGAACAACTAAATGAATACCAAAGTCTATTAAACTGATTATATTTTAATTACATTACAACATCGATGCTGTAAAAGGAATGGTGTGAAATGGAAAAAAGTCACATTAACCATTCACCAGAAGTGTATCAGTATGAGAAGAAACACTAGCTCTGCATATACCCTATTTATAACTGCAAATGAACATAAAACACCTGTCAATCACAAAACACAGAAACTGTTAATTAATATATATTTTTATAGCGAACATTCAGGATGTTGTGACCATCAGTCATTGATGTGCATGAAGTATATGTTTGAAAAACAATATCTTTGCTATATCTTTACTGTCTGGATGAAAACCGCAGGGCTCTTGGTTTAGCCGAATTCCAGAACAGGATCCATAGTGAACCGAAAACGGACTAACGTCATTAAAAATAGAAAAGCTTCACTAAGCCCTCCTGTGATACAAGGCCTCCGAGAGCATTGATCTGCTGTAAAAATCTTTTATGGAGAGGTTGTGTATTTTGTATCCTAAAGGCTTTGACCTTGGCCGGTCTGACGCCAGACAACACACTGCACATACCGCCACACTTTCTGTACTGTTTAACAGAACAGTCGGTAGTACATTATTAACTTCTCATTCCCACTTTTTTTCCTTATGAAAAATGTTCTCTGCCGAGCAAACGCATAATTGGATTTCAGGCCAATCTGGATTGGAGAAATCTTTCTAAAACATGAATAATTTCATTATCAGCCGAGGCATGAAGTTATTATAGATTGGTCTGCAAATCGCCTGCATGTCGTTTGAAAAGTCATGCGCTCTTCTAATTTCCAATGTAATTCTTCATGTTGACCTCGACGGCAGACATACTTATGAAGTCCTTTGCCACCCGATAATGATCTCAAATATTAATAATTGAGTTATTTTCCTGCTCTAACAGATTGTTTTACTACATGATGGGAATGGGACACTAAGGATGGGTCATTATGGTCCAATAGATCAGAGGCTTTTAAAACAGCTCAACATAAAAACCTCACTGTTTTCAGTGCAATGATTCCTCACATTCATTCATTTATTGTGTCGTTTTCTAAATTACACAAGATTTACATATGGCTGCAATCAAAATTATTCTATCCACCAGTGACCATAACAATCTACAAATGCAAGCTTTTCTGCTTTTTAGTTTAGTGGCATATAAAAAGGGATGCTATGATGTATTATTTATTAGTCATAATTATTCAACCCTTACTGAACATTACTGTGCATTGCTGGGGACAGACTGTCTTATTCAGTTCAATTAAATTAAATTCAATTCAATTGATCTTTATTTCTCTAAGCTTTTACAGTGTATATTGTGTCAAAGCAGCTTAACATAGAAGTTCTAGTAAATTGAAACGGTGTCAGTCCAGTTTTTTCAGAGTTGAAGTTCAGTTCAGTGTGGTTTAATTTTTACTGCTGAAAGTCCAAACACTAAAGATCAAATCCATCAATGCACAGCTCCACAAATCCCAAACCAAGCAAGCCAGTGGCAACAGTGGCAAGGAACAAACTTCACCGATTGACAAAAGTGAAGGAAAAAAAAACCTTGAGAGAAACCAGGCTCAGTTGGGCACGACCATTTCTCCTCTGGCCAAACTTCTTGTGCAAAGCTGCAGCCTAGGCGCCGGCGGCTGGAGAACGCTGGATGTTCATTGTGAAGAAGCTGCAGGTCATGGGATCAATGTAGAGACTCATCTTTCACTGGGGTCTTTCAGGAATCAGTCTCATGCTCTTCACTCCTCCATGACCGCCACAGCATTTGCTCAGGATACGGCCTGGTCCAGGATTATGGATACCTCTAGAAGACCTGTATGTTTGGCATCATCTCTTCACATGTCACAATCTCTAGAGGCCTCGGAATAAGTATCCCCTGTTGGAAATAGAGAACAAAGAAAAAATTATTAGCATAGCTGCTGTTCATAGTAAACAAGTGATGTTAAATATCAAGGCAAAAATTAAGTGCTAAAAACAATAACAGAGATACAGCCGTCTCATAGAAAAACAAAAAACATTCTCAAACCTAGAAATCTTATCTTGTTTAATACGATCTGCTTTATTTGTTTTTCTGGGAAATAGTAATTGTTTCTGTTTGAATTATTGTACTTTAGCATGTGACTCAATTTATTGTATTGCGTTTTTTAATTGTTAATAAAAAATTAGCTTTTTAAGTTGACTTGTATCGCGATTTTCACAATATTTATCGCTCCGAAGCAGCTTTACAAAAAGTGCACATTATTACATTACAGTTAAAATTAAAAAAGTTAAAGAGTTGTGTAAAGGTTAGCAGTATATTAACAAAGTTAACCTTTAGTTATAACATATATAGTGTCTTTTCAAAAGAAATAATATTTACATGATTAGTGAAGTGTATCTGTGTTTGTGTATTAAGTGTTTGTTGACCTCAAAGATGGCACAGTGGCTCAGTAGTTAGCACTGTCACCTCACAGCAAGAAAGTCGATGGTTTGAGTACTGGCTGGGCCAGTTGGCACTGGGCCAGTCCCCATGTTCAGGTAGGTTTCCTCCAGGTGCTCCGGTTTTCTCCACAGTCCAAAGACATACGCTATAGGTGAATTGAATAACTTAAATTGACCATAGTGTATTTGTGTATATGTGAGAGTGCATGGGTGTTTCTTAGTGGAAGTGCATTCGCTGCATAAAACAGCGCTGGAATACTTGGTGGTTCATTCCACTGTGGCTACTCCTAATAAATAAGGGACTAAGCCAGAGGTGAGCAACCCTGTTCCTGGAGATCTACCTTCCTACAGATTTCAGCTCCAACCCAGATCAAACACACCTGCCTGTAATTATCAAGTGCTGTTCAGGTCTCAATTAATTATTGCAGGTGTGTTTGATCAGGGTTGTAGCTGAAATCTGCGGGAAGGTAGATCTCCACGAACAGGGTTGAGCAACCCCTGAATTAAGCCAATGGAAAATGAATGAATGAATGACTTTGAAGTTCTCTGATGTTTGGCATCATCTTCTCACAGGTCTTAGATCTGATCAAGTTATGCTTCTCAAATATAGAACAAAGAAAATAATTAGCATAGCTGTTCATAATTTATTTGCACAATTAATAATAATGTAATGTGAAAGAATGCGTTTGAAGAGAGGAATTTAACTGTATCACACAAAAAAGATAAAATGTATCTAGGTTTAAACTAAGAGAGTGTGCCTGAGGTTATGACATTATCGAAAAGGCTATTCCAAGGTTTAGGAGCCATATATGTAAAGGCTCGACCTCCTTTAGTGGACTCACTATTCCCAGAAACTTTGAGTTTTGAGATCTTAAACAGCGGGTGGAATTATAGGGAGACAGAAGGTTGGTTAGATAAACAGGAGCTAAACTATTTAGAGCCAAAGAAGGAGGTAAGAAGCTGTATTTTATAATCAATGCGAAACTTAACAAGCACCAGTGTAAGGAGGATAAAATGTACACAGTCAGTTCAGAGAGTAATTAAAGAGATGGGAAAATTCATTTGTTCATTTAATTTTCTGCTTAGTTCCTTTAATAATAAGCGGTCACCACAGCAGATGCTTATTCAGCATTTGTTTTACGCAGCGGATGCCCTTCCAGCTGCAACCCATCGCCAGGAAACACGCATACACACTCATTCACACTCATACACTACGGACAAGTTAGCTTACCCAATTCACCAATAGCACATGTGTTTGGACTTGTGGGGGAAACCAGAGCACCCAGAGAAAACCCACGCCAACACAGGGAGAACATGAAAACTTCACACAGAAATGCCAACTGACCAAGCCAAGGCTTAAACCAGGAACCTTCTTGCTGTGAGGAGCGCCCCAGATGGGGAAAATGCCAAATACAATTTTTTAATTTATTCGTTCATTAATTTTCCTTCGACTTAGTCTCTGATTATCAGAGGTCGCCACAGCGGAATGAACTGCCACCTATTCCAGCGTATGTTTTATGTAGCAGATGCCCTTCCAGCCACAACCCAGTACTGGGAAACACACATACACTCAGCCATTCACACACACACACACACTCATAGACTATGGCCAATTTTAGTTTCTCCAATTCATTTATAGTTTTTGGACCAAACTGGAGCACCCGGAGAAAACTCACGCCAACACGGGGAGAACATGCAAATTCAGAAATGCCAACTGACCCAGCCAGGACTCGAACCAGCGACCTTCTTGCTGTGAGGCGACAGTGCTAACCACTGAGCCACCGTGTCGTCACAAATTTTAAATGTAAACACAAAACCAAAAAAACTGCGTATTGAATTGTGGAGGTCGTACATGAAGTTCAAGGTTATATTGAGTATTGTGGCATCTCCAGTAACTATCCTAGCTGCCAAATGATTAAGGACCTGATGAAGTAATAATCAAATTAAACAGAGCCAGGTAGTGGATTTGGAAAGTCTGCAGTTGTGCGCATCTCTAAGTGTGACAGACTTGTCTGTCTCGCCACACACTCGTGTGTTCAGTTTGATTGATGAGTGGCATTTGAGAAATTGCTCTGAGACTAATGTCGCATGTCGCTTTGCACGGTGCAAATAGTTCTGCACAGTTTCCCGTGGCGGTGCGCTTGCTTTAATTATTTTTGGAATCATACAGGACAAGCGACATGACGTTTGCGAATTTGTGCTCATAATGCTTCGTAAGCTAGAGTGTTGTGTTTGCTGACCGAGGCTGTACGTGCTCATTGAGCGATTATGTCGCTCTGCTATCCTCAGGGTTGCTGGTGAGACTCGTATTTAATTGCAAATTTGCAGTCTGAAGAAATCCAAGCGGCAAATGACTATTGAATACACTCCTACAACGCCGGTGTCAACTGTTTTTTTCCATCTGTAGGAGGAATAATGATGTGAAATTTCAATCCCCAGTTGTTTTACAAAAGCAATTAAGCGTTGTGTATGCAACATTCAGCATGAAATCCCTCAATATGGAAAATGTCGAGTGTCATTTTGGGGCTAAATCTGTATGCATGACAGTTTTTCCTCAGATCTCAGCTGGAGATTTGCCCTTTAATGCTATGAAAATCGTTCCATTTCTATCTTAAAGAACAATTAGCACCTTCGTTTCATGCTCGAGTGCGTGATAATACCCGTCTCAACCCCAGGCCTCTGTTGATCTTGTTTCCAATCAGCTCGGGTCTTGTCTGTTAATTATGTCCAATTTTCACGGACAGTACAGCAATTATCAAGGACTCGTAGCAACCGTTAGCTCTCATTGACATGCGCTTCATTGACATTATTTAATGGTTTAAATATACACTAGCGTAATACTAATGTCTATAATACAAAAGTGGGCAGCACGGTGGCGCAGTGGGTAGCACAATTGCCTCACAGCAAAAAGGTTGCTGGTTTGAGTCCCGGCTGAGCTAGTTGGCATTTCTGTATGGAGTTTGCATGTTCTCCCTTTGTTGGCATGGGTTTCCT
This sequence comes from Danio tinwini, assembly GCA_903798205.1. Classification (NCBI taxonomy): domain Eukaryota; kingdom Metazoa; phylum Chordata; class Actinopteri; order Cypriniformes; family Danionidae; genus Danio; species Danio tinwini. Next base: position 6,125,946 of record CAIGQZ010000643.1, on the reverse strand, counting down.
TTGGGAGCTCCGGTTTCCCCCACAAGTCCAAAAACATATGGTATAGGTGAATTGGGTAAGCTAAATTGTCCGTAGTGTATTGTCCCACTGATGGATTGTAGCTGTAATGGCATCTGCTGCTTAAAACATATGCTGGATAAGTTTGTGGGTCATTCTGCTGTGGCAACCCCAGATTAATAAAAGGAACTAAGCCGAAAAGAAAATTAATGAATGAATGAATAATATAAAAGTGGCAAATCTTACATTTAATAACCATGACTACACTAATATAAAATGTTATTGTCGAAATTATGAATAAAATAAGGATTATTAGTTTACTTTCTATTAATACTGTTTAATTTTTTTTTCTGAGAGTGTATTTTAAATGGTAAAGGTAAAATACATGTCACTGGTGCAGTACTTTTTCAAAAGGTACCTATATCTGAGAGTGTAGCATTTTGGGCCCTTTTATACAATCAATGCAATAATGCGCAATATTAAGTGTGTACACACTGCTTAATACACACAGAATGTAAGGAAATACACAAATATATTTACAGATGAAAAGAATTAAAATGATACAAAATTTGTAATTTTTTACATAAATATAAAAATTCCCAGTGATGGGTTGCGGCTGGAAGGGCATCCGCTGCGTAAAACATATGCTGGATAAGTTGGCGATTCATTTCGATGTGGCGACCCCAGATTAATAAAGGGACTAAGCCAATAAAAAAATAAAAATAAATATAAAAACCAATGCCTCCCTCATCTCGAGGGGCTTTTTCAGTTTTTTCATGACAATTTGCATTTGTGTAATATTATTATTAATATTAGCAGTATTATTTATTATCTGCATATTTATATTTGTTTTAATAAATACAAGTTTAGATTTGTCCACCTGTGGGGTTTTGGAGACGTCTGCATCACCATATGGGGCATACGAACAGGACGCGGGTTTGGATATAACTCTTGACCACACTTCGTTGTTTATTTATTCTTATTATTTATTTATATCCTTTGCTGGAAATTAGAACTGAATTTAGGAATAGTTTTGAAACAATCTTTGAGCTTAAACTAAATAAAATATGTAAATGTGGATGTTTTCAGTGGAGTGTACAACACCGTTTCCTTTACCAAAGTAAAGGAGTAAAGAGTAAAGTAAAGAGAAAGTAAAGAGGATGAATGGAGGAGGCTCGTTCTTTATCTTCGTGCTGCAGATGCTCTTTTTAACTGTTTTCTCACTAGTGAAGCGTACGGTTTTTACAAAGTCCGCCATGTAAATAGCAAATGTGCCATGGCACGATCAACTAACTCTTAAAGGGAATGGGAGATAAGACTTTTATTAGTTTAATGCAGGTTATGGTCAAAATAAACCCAGAATTTATTAAGAGAATAAGCACAACCCTGTTAGACCATGCACCTTGGTGCAGAGCGGTGTTTATATTTATGCAGAAAGTAATAATTTCTGTAATATTTTAATCCTTTAATTCTTAATACATATTTGCTATTTAAACAACATGACAGAAAACGGGAAAAATAGCTTGCAATGGGCTGAAAATAGCAACACATCGGGGCAAACACATCTCGCGCCTTATTGCGCCATAATCATATCATAATTTCATTTAATTCGATGTGTTACATGCCATTCCTTTGAAACCGTTTGTTAAATTTGATAAATGCTGTTCTAGAGCTGCTTTCAGTGCAAAATTATTTTTATAATTTGGTCAAAGGATGTTTCTTTACAAGAAAATCAAAATGTCATGTTTCATTCAACGTGCTGTTTGCTTGTTCGTAATTGTTTGTAATTTCCAAATGGAAATTGTTGTTCCCACCAATTTTACCTCAGCAAAAGGCCACTAACTACAACAAAACATCTTCGAGGACTCAAATTCAATTTCTGTTGCTTCATAAATTGCCACAGAGAAAAAAAAAACCACAGCAGCGCTATCTGGTATTAGTGTGCAGAAGACGAAAAAGCAAGCGACTGGATGATGAAACAAGATGCTTCCGTTTCCAGAGCTCGCAGTAATCAGCAGTGAGTTTACTTGTTCTCCAGTAGAGCCTTGGGAGCCTTGTTTGTCTTCCTCGAGTCTGGGACGCGTGTCAGAAGTTGTGGCGGATGAGAGCGAGAGATGCGCACTCTGAGGAGAGCAAATATTTCTGTAGATGCACGACGTGTCATTTAAACAGAAGAAGGTAAAGTGCAGGCGTTGAGTGAGCCATACATGAGATTTATTGTTTGCGAATGTGTGTTTCTGGCAGGTGGTTGCAGGAAAGGCGGACTAGTGGAAAGAGGGCTAGATAAGGGAAAGCGTTGACAGGAGATCTATTCCCTTTCTAGGCTCTAAAGGGTTGCAGGTAAACAGAGTGTCAATCATCAGGATTAGTTCATGCGCTGCTCCTCTTTGTTGAGCGCTTAAGGGGAAACTTTGCAGCGATGTCATCCACTGTGTCTCTGCCAGATTTCAAACACTGCAATTTCAAGATCGGGGGGGCTGAACAATTTATGGACACTTTCGCACTGCGGCTAAACGCGCTTGTGTTTGGTTATAGGAATGATTCAGGCAAAAATCTAAAAAATTTATTCACCCCAAACCTGTTTTTTCTTCTTCTTTCAGATCAACACTTTTTGGAAACTTCACAGGAACAGTTCATTGTTCAAAAAGCAGAACAAATGTAGAATAAATGTCATTTGTAGCTCAAACAATGATATCCCTGCTGAAAAATCCAACTTAAACCAGCCTAGGATGGTTGGCTGGTTTTAGCTGGTTGACCAGCCTGGTCCTAGCTGGTCAGTCTGGGAGATGATCAGCTAAAACCAGCTTGACCAGCACACCCAGGCTGGGAGCCAGGATGTCCAGCTTAAACCATGGAAATGGCCAAAACCACTCTGAAACCATGCTGGTCGACCAGCTAAAACCAGCCTAGGCTTTCTAGGCAGCTGGATTTCTCAGTAGGGATTGTATGATGTATGTAGCACATGTAAGATAATAATTAATAATTTTGTATTTGACCCCCCCCCCCCCCTTAACTTTTAATTTAAAAACATAAACAGAATAGACAGAAAGACATGCACACACATAATGTATGTGAGTGTGTCTTTATTTGTGTGTATATAGTTTGTGTGTGTACATACCAACATAAACATACTCCACATCCATTTCTGGAGATTGCAAGTTATGTAGCCAGAGGAACATATGGCTGCATTTCATCTTTAAAACAAACGCTACGTAGCGGTATGACGCGGTTTCTTTTCACGCTGACCGCTTGCCTATGGACAGCTTTCCAGTTTTTACCAGTTTGTCCATTGGCTCACCACGTACGTCGGAGGATTTGAGGTGCAAAATGGAGTTAACCAGGATGACGAGGTTCGAGAATGTAGTAAGATCTAAAAACGTGGTAAAAATCAGGCTGCTGCGAGAGCTTTTGCTGGATTGTGTTTCACTGTCGGTTGGCTTTAGAAAAGAAGGTGATCGGGTCAATCAATGTTTTTGAAAACACAAAAACAGTTAGTCAAACAGTCGACAGCGGCCTCTGGCCGAGAACAGCAGGCGTGAATGGCTCTTGCGAGAGAAATTTGAGATCTGAAAAAACGTACACATAAGACTCTGGTGGATTCAAGAAAACAAAAAGTGCAAAACAACATACCTCCTGGGATGTATTTGGCGCTCTCCAGAAATGTATTTAGGGGTACGTAATTACATAATTAGAATGAGCCTGGGTTGGTACACACACACACACACACACACACACACACACACACACACACACACA
>CAIGQZ010000643.1:6078397-6102170 GCA_903798205.1 Danio tinwini | reverse complement strand
TATATAAATAAATAATAGAAATAAACAAATGTAAATAAAACATAAATAAATTAAAATGCAAATAAATTAAAATGTAGACGAATAAATAATATAACAAATAAACAAAATAAACAAACATGTAAATATATAAAAATGTAAATAAACAAATTACAACAGTAAATACAAATGTAAATAAAACTGTAAATAAATAAATACAAAAAAACAAATTAAATGACGAATAAAAATAAAAATGTAAAAAAACAAACAATCAATCAAAATGTAAATAAATAAAAAGGTAAATAAACAAATTTAAATAAAAATGTAAATAATTAATGCAACAACAAATAAAATGTAAATAAATAAAATGTAAAATGTAAAACAAACAAATAAAGTAAATAAACAAAGTTAAATAAATAAATCAATAATGTAAATAAATACAATAAATAATATAAACAAACAAACAGATAAATAAAAATGTTAATAAGTAAATAAATACAATTAAATGAATAATTAAATAAGTAACATAAGCAAACAAACAAACAAACAAACATGTAAGTAAATAAATAAATAAATAAATAAATAAATAAATAAATAAATAAATAATGATTTTTTGATTTTTAGCAAGATGCTAATAGTCTAATCTGATTTAATAATCTATGCTAAGCTAAGCATGCTCTCGCCAAACCCGAATATTGTCTGAATGGGTAAAAATAAAAGGTAAACCTCAACTGTTTAACCCTAGGGGAGTTGTAAAATTAGCCTACCTAGCAGACACAGGATCTCAACATGATGTCAGATTGACATTGTAACAAGAGTCAAAAACATGGCAAAGCAAGGCAAGGAAACTACATCATAAAGTTTACTAACATTTCAACAAGACTCAGCAACGTGTGTGTGTTTGAGGGGTGTATAAATAGTCTGTGTGATTAGTCCTGAACAGCTTCAGCTGTGTCTGTTTGCAATCATGGGGATCAAGGCCAGGTGTGTGAGTGGTGCATGACTGGATATGTAGTTCTTTTAACGATGGATTTGTGTGTGTGTATACCAGCGATCTGCACAGGCTGGATTGCTGGTGACCATGATGCCGCTAAACCACCAGGTGATGCCCCTTGCTCTTAAATGTAAATCTGTTCTGCGCTTTCATTTTATTTAGGCATGAAAACACTTTGAAATAAATATAAAAGCGGCGGGATTCCCTTCCTTTCGATTACAGCCGCCATTGCTCCTATGCAATCCTCAAAACAGTCAGTTCATATAGCAGTGCATGACTGTCAGACGTGCTCCATAGTGATACAGATTCTGTGCATTCGATTTGAAGCAGAGCTAAAGTGGTCACTTTGGGTTTTGGGTGCGTGTTAGAACAGACATATACACATAATAACAACAATAATAATAGTAATAATGACATCTAATCTTGTCGATCTTGGTGGGTTTTTGTTTAAACAGAAAAAAAATAGTTGTGGGTTGTTTCAGATCCCAAAGTTGACAGGTATGCATTGTGTCAAGTATATTATGTGTTGGGTATATATTAAAAATAAAAATTTCTGCAATCAAACCAATCTTATTAACCTTATTATTAATAATTGCACTTGTATTTTGCCCAGCCTGTCATTAATAATGGCTCTTAAATATTCTTGTGACTGTTGAGATAAATCCAGCAGCTGAAATTCACTTATCAGACACTTATCTGGATCAGATGTCACTGTACTCTGGCTCCGCTGTACTCGGACACCATTAACTAACAGTATCCAGTGGTGTGAGTGAAACCGTTACCACACAGAGTGTCAATGAGATATTCAGCTCCACGACAAAGCGCAACGGTGTCGACTGGCAGCCGGCCAGACACTAAGAGCAGGAGAAAAATACATGTAGATTAAACATTTGCTCCTTTCGCCCTCTTCTCCAGGGACGTCTCGTTGGAAGGAGAAACGCGGATCTTATCTCCCTCACATTATTCTTCCAACCTCCCATTTAAAATCAAAAGAGCCCCTTCTGCCTCCTGTGCTCCTGCGTGGCACGTCCTATCTGCTGTTTGTCCCGAAACATGATAACGGAGAACAATTTGTAAATGCAACCCGAGAAGTGAGAGGAGAACAATGACTCGTGTGAAAGGACAAAGAGAACAAGAGCTGTGGAAAATCTGGAGGTGACGCTCCTGTTTTAGAGATTAAGAGCGTAATTGAGACTCATGGAGAATGAAATGGGAAGCTGGATACACATGTAGAGGAATTTTTGGATGTAGGGGTTAACTGACATTTTACTTATGTGTTGGTTTTAAAAAAATGCATTGATGGAATAGTTAATTATTAAATGATATTTGAGCGGCAAGGGGGTGCAGTGGGTAGTGCTGTCACCTCACAGCAAGAAGGTCACTGGTTCAAGCCTCAGCTGGGCGATTTGGTATTTCTGTGTGGAGTTTGCATGTTCTCCCCGCGTTGACATGGGTTTCCTCTGGGTGCTCCGGTTTCTCCCAAAAGTCCAAAGATATGCACTATAGTGGATCTGGGTAAGCTAAATTGTCCGTAGTGTATGTGTGTGAATAAGAATGTATGGGTGTTTCCCAGTACTAGGTTGCAGCTGGAAGGGCATCCACTACGTAAAACATATGCTGGATAAGTTATTGGTTTATTCCGCTGCTGCAAATATATATATATATATATATATATATATAAAATATATATTTATTTATTATTTTCTAATATTTTTCAAGTGATGCAAGAAAGTTTCCTATCATTTTTTTTCTTCTGGAGACAAACTTATTTATTCTGTTTTGGCTGGAATAAACGCATAAAAAAATTAAGGTATATATATTCTTACTCTAATAATATTATTATACAATATTACTAGCCACGTAATAAATTATAATTATTTTTATATTTGCTACAGAAAAAAAAACTGTTTACAAATTGCAAGTTATTAGTTATAAAAACTATTATGATAAAAAATCTGTTGGGAAAAATATTATATTAAATAATAATACAAATGATTATTACTTAATAAATATTTATTTATTGTAATAACTAATCATTACTATTTAATAAATAAAAATAATTATTTATCAAATAAAATAAATTATTTATTATAATATTTTTTTATTATTAGAGTTACACACCATAATTCCAAAGGATCATTTATTTATTTATTTATTTATTTATTTATTTATTTATTTATTTATTTATTTATTTATTTATTTATTTATCATTATTATTATTATTTTTTTATAAATAATCATTATATTTAATAAATAATACTTATTTATTGAATAATAATAAAATTATTCATTAATTAATAAAACTTATTTATTATAATATTTTATTATTAGTTACACACTATAACTTCACAGCATAATTTATTATTATTAATATTTCTTAATTTATTTTTAATAGTTTATAATAGTTTTTAATCATTTTTTCACCTTCATGGTGTAAGAAACTATCATGATAAAAAATTTGTTGAACAATTAAGAATTATTTTATTATTATTAAGAATTATTATTTAATAAATATTTTTTATTATTTATATATATATTTTTTTTTATTTAACAAATAATCATTATTATTTAATAAATAATACTGGGTATTTATTAAATATTAATAGTTATTTATTATAATATTTTTAATATTTGAGTTAAACACCATTGCTCCACAGGGTAATTTATTATTTTTATCATTATTTTAATTAATTTATTATTATTTAACTGTATATAATTGTTTTTTTAAGGCTTTTACCTCAGTAGTTGTATGTTATTTTTAGCGTTATTTAAAAAAAACTTGTTTGTGTTTTCTCTTGCGCTTCTAATATATATTATAGTCTAAGGGTGTGAAGTTTTAATCATCTTTGATTATAACCCGAAAGCAGATTTATTGAGCCGACGCTGTTTACTCTCTGCAGAAATGAGAGGTCATAATTGGTTGGCTGAAATAATCTTATTCAATGGATCCATGCATGCTGTTATCCAGAGGGGCTTACCAAGAATAATTCATGTGGCCCTAATGCAAGTAATTAGACAACATGAAGAACCCTGGCGCAGATGCTCATTACTAAACACCTTATTGTTTACATAATGTCAGCCAGTGCCAAACACACTCATGCTAATATTAGGAGTGACTGTAGTGTCGTCTTAGTCTGCAGACGTCTTCAGAAATGCACAGTGCTGTTGAACACTGTATTCTGTCCACAGTGTGTAGGTTTAACATGCATTGAGTATCTTTATTTTATGAGCATCTTCATTTCTATTGCGTTTTTACAATGTAGATTGTGCCAAAGCAGTTTCACATATTCTAGTAAATTGAAACTGTGTCAGTCCAGTTTTCAGAGTTGAAGTTCAGTTCAGTTCAGTTCAGTGTGGTTTAATTTTCACTGCTGAAAGTCCAAACACTGGAGAGCAAATCCATCAATGCATAGCTTCACAAGTCCCAAACCAAGCAAGCCAGTGGCAACAGCGGAGGAACAAACTTCACCAATTGACCAAAGTGAAGGGAAAAAAAACTAGAGAGAAACCAGGTTCAATTTCTCCTCTGGCCAAATTTCTTGTGCAGAGTAGAAGTCTATGTGCTGGAGGCTGGAGAAAACTGGACGTTCATTGTGGAGAAGCTGCAGGTAGAAGTCACCGGCTGGTGTTCAGGCTGGCCCTCAGGACTCGTCTGTTACTGGGGTCTTTCAGGAAATCTGCTCGCCACTCCTCCATGACCACCACAGCAGCTGCTCAGGATACGGCCTGGTCCAGGATTATGGAAACCTCTGAAAAAATAGAAACAGACTAACATAAGCGTAGAAGCCATTCAAAATATAATGTCTTTTGGGAAGTGTTCCCGAATGGTCTAGTTTGATTTAATTATTTATGCTAAGCTAAAAGTGCTCCCACCCGACCCAGAGATCAGTTGTTTAACTCTAGAGGAGGTGTAAAATCAGCCTATTTTCCGAAGAAAGAAAGAAAAGTGGTGTTCCTTCAAAAATTATATTGTGTTGAAAATCAAGTCCTGTGTTTTTTATGCAACACAGGCTCATTGTGAAAACGTACCCTGTATACATTTCTGTAGAGCACAAATTATGCAGCCAGAGCTACGTATGGCTGCATTTCATCTTTGAAATGAATGTTATGAGGCGGTATGACGCTACTGATGGATTCTGTTTTTTACCTCTGTGTCGACGGTTTTTCCGCTAGTGGAGTTTATTTATAAACTAATTTCGAGAGGATCACGCGCTTATGATTGCCTGCAGCTGCCCTGCATTATCCAATTGATTATCCTCCAATCAGACGATTCCAAGGCCCTATAAGAGCCCTAGGTTCCAGATCACAGACATCTTCGTTTTGAAGAATCCCCCCTTCCACCCCTACTCCTCCTTTATAGACAAGTGGCACGGTGGCCCTGTGGTTAGCACTGTTGCCTCACACCAAGAACGTCTTTGGTTCTGGCCATTAACAAAATCAGCAGATGTTTCTGTGTGGAGTTTGCACGTTCTCCCCGTGCTCGCGTGGGGTTCCCCGGTTTCCTCCCACCATCCAAAAACATGCAACTTAAGTTAATTGACTAATCCAAATCAGCACCATAGACTCGCACTTAGCAAGTAGCTATCTCTTAAGAGCAATCCCTATATGTTCATTAGCTTCTACAACAGGGGAGTTCTCGAGTTCGAACTGAACTCAAACTCTCCTCTCGCCTTACAACGGGAGGGAGCCCCAGGCTTGAGGATCTTTTAAGCTCAGGGCGCTCTCTCGGGACAGTATGCCAAACAAGCTTTATAATCAGTCATCAGCTAAGTGTGAACTCTTGAATTACCAGTTTGCCCAGTGGGTCGCCGCATTCCTCTGCAGACTTGTGACACAGAGTTGACCATGACGATGGGGTTCAAGTCTGACGAACAAGGGTTCCAAAAGCAAATAAAACAAAAGGCAAAATGCTAAATAAACAAGTAAATAACAGGGTGAGAACTGGCTAAGATCTGAAAACATGGTAAAAATCATGCTTTTCTTAGTCTGGATTGCTTTTGAAAACTCTGTCGGTTGGGTTTAGGGAAGGGGGTTGGCAGGTCAATTGGTGCTTTTTAAAACGCTATCATTTTGGGTTTAGGGAAAGGGGTGGGTGGATGTAACAGTTGGTCGGTCGGTCAGTCAGTCAGTCAGTCAGTCAGTCAGTCAGTCAGTCAGTCAGTCAGTCAGGCCTCTGGTGGATTTACGTGAGAAGAGCAGGCGTGAATGGCACTCGTGAGAGGAATTTGAGACCTGATAAAAAGGCCAAAGACAGCGGCCTCTGGTGAATTCGCAAAAATAAAAACTGAAAAAAAAAAAAAAACGTAGCTCCTGGGACATATTTTTGCACTGTTCAGAAATGTGTACGGGGTGCATATCAATAGTGAGCTTGAGTTGTTTTTATTAAATTTATTAATATTTTCTTTTATTTACAAAGGACTCTTTGTTACAGACATATTCTTAAGCATTTAAGTTACTACAATACAGCCATCTAACAAAATACTTCACAAGTTCCGCACAAAATGTATTTAAAAAGTAACCTTCCCAAGAATCCCAACCCCTATCGTTCAGTATGCATTACACAGTACGCCGGCTTTCCTTTCTCCGCAGTAGAACAGATGGTTGAAATGACAGCCAAAATCTCAGGTTATCACATTTATCTGCGTAAATGAGGACATATGAAAGACTTGAACATTATTTACTGAATCATAAATCAGTTTTACCTCTAAGTGCGTCTCCCGAAAGATAGTTTTTTTTTTTTTGTCAGATTTAGCTCACTTCTGAAGCCAATTATGTTTTTCAAGTGTAGCGAAGTAAACAAACACACACACACCAGCAGGAATATCTGCTGCTTTAACACATATCAGAGTAATCTGTATTCTGCAGACTGACGGACGCCTTGAAGGTACCTGTGAATTTCACTCAGTCACAGACATAAAATAGTTTATGAGATAAATACCGAAATCAGTTGCTAGAACTCGCTAGAATGTAAACAAGCCGCTCTTGTAGGTTGTATGAAGAATCGTGTTTACAAGTCAAAGGTGCGAGCTCCTAAAATGCCATCAGGGGGTCATAAATGCAGTGTCTTTCTCCGAACGCCATAAAACACAGGATTTCCGACAGCTATTTGAAGGTTTCAGTGTTCTGATACTCTCATCCACGTGTCGATGCCTGCTGGTTATGTTTTCAAATGTTTCTGAAAGTGTTGGTGTGAAGTTATGGAGTTATCTCTGGCTCCTGCGTTTGTTTGGGTTGACACTGAGGATTTTTCAGTGCTCCAGTGCCAGAGGACAACATATGCATGGCTGTGATTGTTGGAGAGTCAAGCCTTTGGTTTTAGCGGCATTGATTTTATTTAAAGCTGCAGTAGGTGATTGTTTTCAGAAAGATTTTTGTTGTGCTGGTTAAAAGTCTCTTTACATTTCAATAGTGATGATAAAAGTAAATGATCTAAATGTATTTATATGTATGTTTATATTTTAATTTCATCAAAATTTGGGGACGATAATTACGATTGGTAGGCCAAACTGTCAACGAAAATAGATTTGTATACCTGTGCATCCTGTTTACATCAGTTGCGCATTCACATGACAGAGTGACTGTGACAGAGCGTGAAGATGGCAGGAAAACAAGACCCAGACATTCCTGAAGGAACGTCTATATATACGTATAGCGTATAACGTGCTATATAGAATAGGGTATATATATATATATATAGGGTGGAGAGACGTTACCAATTTTGTAAGTGAAGAACATGGTTGGGTGCGTGGAGGTTGGAGAGAAGTTAGCAATCTCGTAAGTGAAGAACAGGCGTGGTTGGGTGCTGTGTGGAGAGAAGTTAGCGATCATGTAAGTGAAGAACAGGGGTAGGTGGGGGTGGGCTTCTGGTGGCTGGGGGCTGGAAAGACACTAGCAATCTTGTAAGTGAAGAACGGGGGTGGGGTTTGGGTGGGTGGAAGATGGAAAGACGTTAGCGATCTCGAAAAGTGGAGAACACTGGGTAGGTGGAGGTGGGATTTGGGTGGGTGAAGGCTGGAGAGACATTAGTAGTCTAGTAAGTGAAGAACTGGGGCGGGTGGGGGTGGGGTTTGGGTGGTTGGAGGCTAGAGAGACATTAGCAAATTTCGTAAGTGAAGAGCGGAAGTGGGGTTTGGGTGGGTGGAGACTGGAGAGACGCAATCTTGTAAGTGAAGAATGGGGGTGGGTGGGGTGGGGTTTGTGTGGCTGGAGGTTGGAGAGATATTAACGATCTCGTAAGGGAAGAACAGACGTAAGTGAGGGTGGAGTTTGGGTGGGTGGAGGGTGGACAGATGTTAGAGATCTCACAAGTGAAGAATGGTGGTGGAGTTTCGGTGGGTGGAGGGTAGAAAGATATTTGCGATCTCGTAAGTGAAGAACGGAGGTGGAGTTTGGATGGGTAGAGGCTGGAGAGACACTAGCAATCTCATAAATGAAGAATGGGGGTGGGATTTGAGTGGGTGGCGTTAGTGCTATCCTAAGTGAAGAACAGAAGTGTGTGGGGGTGGGGTTTGGGTGGGTAAAGGTCGGAAAGGCGTTAGTGATTTCTTAAGTGAAGAACGGGGGGGGGGGGGGGGTGGGTGGAGGCTGGAGAGAAGTTAGCGATCTCATAAGTGAAGAACCAGGGTGGGTGGGGTTTGGGTGGTTGGTGGCTAGAGAGACATTAGCAATCTTGTAAGTGGAGAACGGGGGTGGGGTTTGGGTAGGTGGAGGCTGGAGAGAAGTTAGCGATCTCATAAGTGAAGAACCAGGGTGGGTGGAGGTAGGATTTGGGTGGTTGGTGGCTAGAGAGACATTAGCGATCTTGTAAGTGGAGAACGGGGGTGGGGTTTGGGTGGGTGGAGGCTGGAGAGACGTTAGCGATCTCGTAAGGGAAGAACACTGGGTTGGTGGAGGTGGGGTTTGGGTAGGTGGAGGATGGAGAGACATTAGTGATTTCGTAAGTGAAAAACAGCGGTGGGTGGGGGTCAGGTTTGGGTGGGTGAAAGCTAGACATTAGCAATCTAGTAAGTGAAGAACTGGGGTGGGTGGGTGGGGCTGGGGTTTGGGTTGTTGAAGGCTAGAGAGACATTAGCAATCTCGTGAGTAAAGAATGGGAGTGGGGTTTGGGTGGGTGGAGGCTAGAGAGACGTTAGCTATCTCGTAAGTGAAGAACACTGGGTTTCTGGAGATGGGGTTTGGGTTGGTGGAAGGTGTAAAGACATTAGCGATCTCAAAAGTGAAGAACAGGTGGGTGGGGGTGAGCTTTGGGTTGGTGGAGGCTGGTGAGACATTAGTGATCTCGTAAGTGAAGAACAGGGGTGAAGTTTACGTGGGTGGAGGCTGGAGAGACGTTAGCAATCTCGAAGGAAAGAACAGGAGTGAGTGGGTTTTGGGTGGGTGGAGGCTGGAGAGATGTTAGCGACCTCCTAAGTGAGGATTGCTGGTGGGGTTTGGGTTGAGAGACGTTAAATCTTTTTTCCCCATCCATATATCTCTAAAAACAAAGAAAGCGGAGGGATCTCTGTATTTGTTTTACATATGTTGAATGGGAAAAGTATATTAAGATGCTGATAAACTCTTTTGATCTGAATTATTTAAGTGACTTATAGATAACATTGGATGCCCATGTTAGATTGACATTGTGAGTTTTTCACAGAGTTAACATTAGTCCTGTTTTAAATCTGCCACTATGCTGATGCGTAGGTGTTTTTAGCTCCACCCTCTTTTGAAAATCTCATTTGTATTTAAAGTGACAGTCACTAAAGAGGCAGGCAGGCAGAGCAAGTGATAAAACATTAATTGTGTGGTGTTTTGAGCTGCAACTTCACATCCACACTCTAGGGGTATTGGAGACTTAGGCCCAATCCCAATTCTATTTTTGTACCCCTACCCCTTCCCCTTGGCCCTTACAACCGAGGGTTAAGGGGAAGGGCTTCAAAATTCACCCCTAAGGCTTGGGACAGCACTTTAAGACCTGCACACATCATCACATGTCATCGTGATCTCTTGCATCATATGAGATCAGGCGATGGCGACTGCTGTAGTTATTCCAGTTGTGTTATTTTTTGGTATTTATCTTCAGGAATTCACTGAAGGCAGATATCATGGTATCATAACGATCCAATGTGGCAATAAGATCATAACTATACTGCGCATTTACACAGTGACCATATTCATCATGTAAACACACCAAAACAACATTAACATTATAGCAGACACTGTAAAAAGCTCATTCTCAGCCACTAGAGTTTTCTGACAGGGTGTTTGAGTATCATCGAGTGTCAGAATGTTGTGGGACTGCTGTACAGGAGTTATGATTATGGATTATAGATTGCAAAATTTTGCGTTTTTTTTCTAGCGTTTTTTTTTTAAGCATGACGGTAAAACACGAACGCGGTCATGAATATATTAAAACGTGTTTGTTTGTCGTAAAAATTAGTATTAATGACAAAAAATACTCCTTACTTTCTGGTTCAGCAATACTGCCGCTGTGGCTGGAGCATTCTTGGAAAATTTCTTTCCCCTTGGTTTTGAGTGTGGTCCTGAAAAATTATTCACCCTACTGTATTCACCCCTTCCCCTTAGCCCTACGCCTTCAAGCTATAGAGAACTGGGACACCCCTTACCCCTTGGCGTGAACACGCAAAACGAGGGGTAGGGGTACGGGGTAGAATTAGGATTGGGTCTTATTTTATGTCTTGTAATGAGGGACATAATAGGTCCCCTTTAAAAAAAAGTCTGTGCGTATAATCAAAGACGCTCATTGTTATCAAAAGTTGTGCACTAACTCTCTCTAATATAGATATTCTCCATTGGGTTCCGACATTAATTAATTTTGAATCACAGGCATCCTATGTTCACTTTAAATTACCATAATATTTCCAATTAGGGCCAACTGCATGACCACTTAGATCATTACTCACACTTTAAAACAACTCACTTCGTTTTAAGTGACGAATGGCTGCTTTTCGGGAACATAACGCCGCATCGAGTTCAGCGCATTACCTTAAATACGAAAATGCGTGAGATTAATAACTGTCAGATGGGAGTTATGATGGGTGAGTGATATGTAAATTCCATCAGAGGCTTTGATAGTGTTGTATTGCTGTGAATAATTAACAAGTTCATTATCATTCACTTGGGCCAAATCCTCCAGAGCAACACTTTGAAGGATAACGACAAAAAAAAAAAAGTAAGCGTTCTTCAACCTTATTCTTCTGCTTGTATCGTCCTCCCACTTTTCCATCTCTGGAAGACGCTGGTAAAGGGCAATCGTGAAGAGAAGTCATCAAACTCTGCGTTCTCTACTTGTGGTCTTGTATAATGAGAGAGCCAGTGCGATTTCAGCCCACCCCATGACCCCTTTCTAACTATCCACACAGACTTGTCCTTTAGTCATCAGCTATAATGAGTGGATCAGTTATTTGGGCTGAGGTGGTTGGTGCTCGGGTGAAGTTTTTAGTGATTAGACTGCGTGAGATGGTAATTACTCTGGGTTGCCAACAAAAATAGAGCCAAATGTAACTCATCGGCGAGAGTGCATGGATGATATTCACAGTGTGTTCTTCGCTTTTTAACAATTCATTTAATAAGGTGCTTTTCCTGATCTAATGAAAAGCTCTAGTAACACTTTATAATAACTAAACACTATGAATCATTTATTAAGTGTTAGCAAATACACTATAAAAAATGATACACGCAATAAACAACACTCAAACAACCAATGTAGGCTCATTCTGAAAACTTAGCTCTATGTACATTTCTGGTAATTGTGAATTATATAGCCAGAGGAAGGTATGGCTGCATTTAGTTTTTAAAACAAATGCCACATGCGGTATGACGTCGTTCCTTTTTACCTTTACCAGTTGACCGCTTACCTCCATATGGATGCCGTTCCTGCTGTTTCTAGTTTGTCCAGTGGTTCGCTGTGTACGTTGGCGGATTTGAGACACAAAGCGGAGTTGACCATGATGGCGTGATTCGAGTTTGGCGAAGAATAGTTTCAAAAGGCAAAAAAAAATAAATAAAACAAACAAGTAAATAACAGTGAGAATGTGGTAAAGTCTGAAAACGTGGTAACAATTAGGCTGTCACGAGGGCTTTTCTTTTTCTGGATTGCTTTTCAAAACACTGTCGTGGGGTTTAGTGATGGGGGTGATTGGGTCAATCGGTGTCTTTGAAAACACTGTCGGTTGGAATTAGGGATGGGCGTGAGTGGGAGGATCGGTCAGTCAGTTGGTCAGTCAGTCAGTCAGTCAGTCAGTCAGTCAACAGCGGCCTCTGGTGGATTTACGCGTTAATAGCAGGCGCAAATGGCACTTGCAAAAGAAATTTGAAATCTGAAAAGTGTACACAGCTGCCTCTGGTGGATTCGCGAAAACAAAAACTGCAAAAAAAAAATTGCTCCTGGGATGTATTTGCCGCTATCCACAAAAGTTTATAGGGGTACATAATCAGCATGAGCCTGGGTTGCAAACAACTTATTTAAAAAGCTGAAAATTTTTTAGGACAACTTAATTGTTTTATGTTCAATCCACTTAAATTTGTAAAAAACAATTAAGATAACTTAATAGATTTCTGTTGGGACAACATTTTTTTACAGCATTATTTACAGTTTATGCCAAAAGGTCAGGACAGCAAATGTTTATACGTTGCTTTATCTTACTTAAATAAGTTAATCAGGTTTCAACTATTTTTTTTTACTTTTTAACTTCTTAGTTTAGTCACACTGTAAAAAAAATCTTAATTTTACGGTTTATTTCTGGCAGCTGGGGTGCTAGAAAAAAACGTAAAAAACGTTAAATAAAAGCTGTTAAATTACAGAAATTTACTGTAAAATAACAGAGGTTGAATTACAGAAATTTATTACAGATATTTAAATTTAAGGAAAATTTCTGTAATTTAACATCCGTTATTTTACAGTAAATTTCTGTTATTTAACAGCCGTTATTTTACGTTTTTTTTTTACGTAAAATAAACCGTAAAATTACAGATTTTTTTACAGTGTAGTTTATCATTTGTTAAACAGTAACTCTACATTAATATACAATAATACAGTTTATAAATACAGCTACAAATGCTGTAAACGGTAAGTCTAAAATATAAGATGTATAAATGTTCACTTGAATACTTTAATAATCATTTACTTACTCATTCGGAATGATCTTAAACCACTTTTAAATGGGGCCTAAAATGCAACTTCTAAAAGTGGTTTAAACACAGTTGTGTGACAGCAGTGTGTTAATATAACCACCTTCTAATGGTAAAATGTATTAACTTTATTTTTTTTGCATTACACTTGATTAAAACAGTCTGCAGAAACACTTTGACTGACATTCACCTTTTGTACGTGTCATCAGAGGGGGAAAGCCCCGCCCACTAGTGACTATCTCTCCTTTTTTAGCATAGGACGTCAGTCATGTTTTTGAATAGCTCCGCCCTCTTCTAAAAAGAGCACAATCTCATTTAAATTTACAGTCACCAAAATGGCACAAAAAAATGGGTCAGTTTCAGAGAGTTATAAAACATTATTTGTGGGATATTTTAAGCTGAAACTTCACATACACACTCTAGGGACATGACTTATTTAACCTCTTGTAAAAAGTGGCATAATAGGACCGCTTTAAATAACTGGTTAAAATAATGAAATACTTAATTCAGTAATTTAAACATTACTCATTAATTACACTTATACCAAGTGTGAAAAAACAATCATTAAGCACCTTATAATGTATGCTTATAAATCAAGAATTTATTTACAGCGATTGTAACTGTATTTATGAAATGCTTTACCTGCTTAAACTCCTAACAAATGATGATTTAACTTTTTGCTAATTGCTTAAAATGTCACAAGTTCTTATCTTTTTTTACATGCAAACTTTGACACTCAAAATGCCTACAATCTATTTTCTCTTTCAGGTTAATTACTGTCATGAAAGCCAAGAAAGTCCACTGTCACTGTTTGGCAGGAATCGTGGTGATAGTTAAATTTAAATCCATTTGAGAACTGAAGGAAATCTATTATTGTCACCAGATTTTTCTGTGTTAATGCTTGCCAAGTAGGTATTATTTTGCTATATTATTATAAGTAATATTAGTTATGTTTCAATTCATCTATTTTTATTCACATTTTGAAACAATCCATACAAAGTGCTTAATAGAAAGGTCAAGATGCACATACGCTCTCCGACAAAAGTCTAGTCATAAATCCCAGTTGTAAGAGCAACAAATAATAACTTGACTTTTAGTTGAGCATTTGAAAAAAAAAAAATAGTGTGGGGTTACATTCAGTATGGGGGCGTATAAGAGATCTGCAAAGTGGATGGCAACATCAAAAGCCTGAGGTATCAAGACATTTGTGCTGCCCATTACATTACAAACCACAGGAGAGGGACAATTCTTCAGCAGGATAGCGCTCCTTCTCATGCTTCAGCCTCCACATCAAAGCTCCTGAAAGTCAAGATGCTCCGGGATTGGCCAGCCCAGTCACCAGACTTAAACATTATTGAGCATGGCTGGGGTAAGATGAAGGAGGAGGCATTGAAGATGAATCCAAAGGATCTTGATGAACTCTGGGAGTCTTGCAAGAACGCTTTCTTTGCCATTCCAGATGACTTTATTAATAAGTGATTTGAGTCATTCAGAGATGTATGGATGCAGTCCTCCAAGCTCATGATGGAGTCAGACACAATATTCATTCTGTTTCCACTGCAGCATGACTTTAAATTATATACTGGACATTATTTCTGTTCAGTGACAAGCAAAAGCAAAGTCAGACCTTACTGTCCTAATTAAATCAATAAAAATCAAGGCATGATCATGCTTTATTGTGGTAAAATAAGTGTAATCTAGAGGCCTTTGCCTTTCATATAAGCCACTTCTGATAGCAAATGATCCACTAGAAGTCAAGTGTTCCTAAAACTTGCATAGGCAACAATACTTTTGTCAGTTAGTGTATACTGTAAAAAAAAATCTGTTATTACAGTAAATTTCTGTAATTTAACGGCCGTTATTTTATGGGGTTTTTTCTGGCACCCCAGCTGCTGGAAATAAACCGTACAATTACAGATATTTATTACAGTGTATATTTAGAAATAAAATAAAAATAATTTTAAAAACTTTAAAAAATGTGCACAACTGAGAAGGATAATTGTTTTTAAGTGAAAGATATGTGCATCAAAAAAGTGATTTTGTATTAACAGATGATGTCATGGTAAAAATGTGTGTGATGGCAAGGCATACCAGCATTTCGAGCACATTGTAATACATCTGAAATATAAAATCTCTCAGCCCAAGTCCATCATCACAGTGGTTCATTATTATTATTCTATTATTATTACCTCTAGAACTGTCTTGAGCATCTGTCTGCGCTCCCAAAGAGTGTCTCACACCTCTAAAAGCCACCGCATTGCGTTCATTACATTTTGTCTTCTGAGGTGCAACTTATTTATTATAGAAGAAAAAAAGGCTTCTCTCAACACATCAACTTTCTGTTTGATATTTGTTGCCAGATGATCAGGAAGGGCCATTGTGATTCTTTGGATGGAAACAGTGCTTAAGTAGCAAATGTTTTGTGTCATATTACACTTTCATGCATAATTCATAAATCACATATTTGGATAGAAAGATAGCTTGTGAGTGTAAAAATAGTTTATATGTCAAAATATCTCGTCTGGCATAATTAGAACACGAATGCCTTAATGACATGGCTTTATTTAGGGAGCGCAGTTGCTGGATTTCCATCACCCTGTGTTAATGCAGTTTTCAAAATATCAAGTGTGAAATGAGTGATGGAAATGCCATATTTTGAATAAAGATGTGCAAAAAGAGTTGGAAAATGTATGATAATTAGCAGTGATTTTGAACTAGTGTTAATGCGAATAAAGGGAAATGGAATCTGCTTGCTGAACAAAATCTGACGAAGGAAATATTACACCCATATTATGCCTGCCTTGTTTACTATTGATTATTAGTACACTGTAAAAAATGCAGGGTTCCACACAATTCATTCATGTCGTCCCTACACAAATTGATTACGTTAACTTAACACTTTTAACAAATTTATGTGGATTGAACATTAAAAAATTAAGTTGTCCCAATGAAATCTCAAGAATTTTGTTGGTTCAGCTCATTTTAAATAAGTAGTTTGAACAAACAAAAAAATAAATAAATTGAGTGTAGGGCCAGACGGAATCTGCAGACATTTTTTGCAATTTCTGCGCAGACTTTAGGTAAAATCCTGTGGATTTATGCGAAATGACTTTGGGATCATTGGGTTTGCAATGTAAATCTAATTAGATCCTCTTTATTTGGTAAAAAAAGCAAGTCTCTCACACAATATATCTACTAAAAGACAGAAAGTATTACTTTACACACTGTATTGTAAATAAATCATATTAATATTTTTATGTTAGTCAATAATATTACTGTAATTAATAAAAAACTGAATAAATATAAATTTGCACACACTTAGTAAACAAACAAGTAAATAAACAGAATCAATGATGGGCTAAAAATCTGCGTGTGCAGATTCCGTGTGGGCTTAGTTATTAGGTTACCAATACCACAGTCAGCCACTCAAACAACTTGATGGAAACACAACTAATTAGCATTTGGGGTTTTTCTTTTCTTCTTGGGTGAATTTTGAAAATATTCACTTCAAATCAGGTTTAAAACCTGGCTTATGTAGCTCCAAAATTGTTATTAATGATCATTATTCTGTATATTTTCATTTTAACCACTGTGATATTTGGTAAACTCAGAGAAGAAGGAAAGCTCTTTCTAAAAGCAAATACATTTTGGAAAATAGAAGAAGAACAAAATCATGGTGGGGGGATGGCAATGGGGGCAATGTGGGGCGCAATGTCTATGAAAAGTAGGAGGGGTTGCAGAATCACAGTGCCAGGCCAGATGACCGTCAGGCCACCAGGAAATGTCTCGGTGCTCCCTATGGCCAGTCCGCCCCTGACCATCACTTTAACCACTGTGATATTTGGTAAACTCAGAGAACAGGAAAAACTGTATTCAAACGTGAATACAGTTTAAAAAATAGAAGAAGAAAAAGCAAATCATGGATTTAAAAACAAGAAACTTCAAATAGACGACAAAATAACACTGACTTATCTATTCCTCTATAACAGGGGACACCAATCTCGGTTCTGGAGGGCCTGCAAGGTTTAGCTCCAACTTGCCTCAACACACCTGCCTGGATATTTCATTTATATCTAGTAAGAGCTTGATTAGCTTGTTTAGGTGTGTTTGATTAGAGTTGGAGCGAAAATCTGCAGGACACCGGCCCTCCAGGAACAAGTTTGGTGACCCCTGCCCTAACTATTACAACAACTGTCCCTTTTGATCATTTTAATGCATCTAGCTGCATAAAAGTATCACATTTGTTTGTTTGAGTCTTACTTTGGCCTGACTTTTAAATTGCAAAGTAATGTTTTCCAAAAAATAAAAAAATAAATAATGCAGCAAAAGCAACATTTAACAATGTTAGTAATAGAACCAAAAGTCCTCAGAGGGCAAAAAGCAAAGCCCTTGGAGAACAAAAGTGTTGTAGTTTCAGCGCAAGCTTCATCCGCCCACCCAAACTCTCCATGCATATGTATTAGAAGATGAAACCCGTTAACTATTCACCGACGCGTTCATTTATCACAGGCATCAAGTTATTATGGCCAAACAGTGCATGCTTGACTGGAGCCAATTCATCTTCTGCCTACATGCGCTCCTGCCCTTACCTCTGATAAGGAGAAGTGTCTTCGTCCGAAGCGAGAAGCCCTGCGAGAACCTCGTTTTAGCGTAATTATCAAGCCGCGAATCTGCGGACATTGACAATGACCTTGCGCATGACCTGATATAGTTGCTGAAGTCGAATGTTTGTATTTGTTATCGGCATGGAAAGCCGCGTCTCATCTACTCTCATCCCACCGCATAATGTTTGATATACTGTAATGACTAGCATCTCGCTTAATTGGATGAAAGGAAAATAAGCAATTGAACATTGAAGCTGGGGGATGAATGAACCGAGCGCTCGCTGCTAACCAACCGACCAATTTTCAGCCGCAATATGTTCCTTCAATAACATTTTATTGAACAGATGCTTTTATAAAAACCCTTTGCTGCTATTGCACTGCTCGAGACGTATAATGCACTTTTTTATAAGGTATTGACTCTCTTAAATGCCATAATATCAGGTTGTAACCTGTTACTCATCGGCTGCCATGATGAAATCTCAATCTAACGCAGAGGTGTCCGAACTTTTTCTTATGAAAGGCCAAAAAAACAAACTTGATTGAGGGCTGTGGGCCAGAGGAAAATATTCATTCATTTCGGCTTAGCCCTTTATTTATCAGGGGTCTCCACAGCAGAATGAACCGCCAACTATTCCAGCATATTTTTATGCAGCAGATGACCGTCCAGCTGCAACCCATAACTGGGAAACACCCATAGACTCTTACATTCACACACATTCATACACCACGGCCAATTTAGTTCATTTAATTAAGTTTGGACTTGTGGGGGAAATCAGAGCACCCGGAGGAAACCCACGCAAACACAGGGAGAACATGTGAACTTCTCACAGAAATGCTAACTGACCCAGCCGGGACTCAAACCAGCGACCTTCTTGCTGTGAGGCGACAGTACTAACAAGACGTATCGTACCGTGTGGAAGGTAAATATATCAAACTGTATTACAAAGTTGCCATAGATAATTACTTTACTTATTTCAAAATAGAATGAATAAATAGAAAATAAATAGAACATTGCTTTAATCATATTAACTAATACATTATATATATTTTTTTACATTTTATAATGAACCTATTATAATGAAAACATTTAGTTTAATGCCGGATACACTATTAAAACTGTACCTGCCTTTGCCTTGATTTGCTCACTGAGCACTGAGAACTTTGGTCTATCCATTGATCAACAGGTTGTTCATAAAAAAAAAAAATCTACATAATCTCATTCTGAAATGTACCCCTATTTACATTTCTGGAGATCACAAATTATATAGCCAGACATACGTATGACTGCATTTTGTCTTTAAAACGGACGCTATGGGGCGGTATGACGCCGTTCCTTTTAACACTTACCAGCTGACTGCTTACCTCCATGTGGATGGCTTTTCTGTTGTTATCAGTTTGTCCAAAATTACTCAAGTAAATAGTTACTTTTTATTTTATATATATATATATATATATATATATATATATACATTTATATATATATACAGTTGAAGTCAAATTTATTATTCAAAAAATATCCAAAATTATTAGCCCTCCTGTGCATTAAAAAAATTCCCAAATGATAACAGAGCAAGGAAATTTTCACATTATTTCCTATATAATTTTTTCTTCTGGTGAAAGTCTTACTTTTTTATATTGGCTAAAATAAAAGCAGTTTTTAATGTTTTTAAAACCATGCTAAGGTGCCTAATTACCCTAACTTCCCGAATTAACCTGGTTAAGCATTTAAATGTCACTTTAAGCTGTATAGAAGGGTCTTGAAAAATATCTAGTCAAATATTATTTACTGTCATCATGGTGAAGATAAAATAAATCAGATATTAGATATTAGTTAATAAAACTATAGAAATGTGTTGATAAAATCTTCTTTCTGTTAAAGAGAAATTGGGAAAAATATACAGGGGGGCACCATTTTTATGTCAGGGCTAATCAGTTATTCCATTACAGACATCCCAAGTCTCCTGGAAATTCCGGAAGTCTCCCGCAAATGCATCTCCCTGATGCCCACAATTTAATGATAATCTTCTGGAAATCACGTGTCTCCTTCCGGTCCTCAGATACATCACGCACCTCTCTCCACCGCATCCCTCCTCGCTCTCCACACATGTCAGAAAATTTCAGAAAATTTCTGGTTCTTTTGTGTTTGTTGTGATTCTTGTGTATGCTATTGTTCTTTGTGGACTCTTGCTTCCCTGTGTTTGCTCTCTTTTAAATTGCAAGAAAACATTACTGCATGTGGATTCGCCTCTTTTGATTTTCCCTTCTGCCAACATCACAAGCACACTGTACAAATATTGTATCCCACAAAGTAATACAATTCATCAAATGTTTTTATTTGAGTTATTTTCACCTCCTCTTTTTTTTTTTTTTTTTTTACAGAATACGCAGGGGTTAGTGGCATTGGCATAGCCATTATGTCTTTAAAGAAACACTTCACTTTTTTTTCTGGAAAAAGCAAATTTTACAATATAATTATTATAATTTTTTTTAAAAAAGAACAAACACAGGCAAGCCAGAGTCAATAAAGAACAATAGCATGTACAAGAATCACAACAGACACAAAAGAACCTGACATTTTCTGACATGTGTGGAGAGCGAGGAGGAATGCGGTAGAGAGGGGTGCACGATTTTTGAGGACCGGGAGGGAGACACGCGAGTTCCGGGAGATTATCATTCGTTTGCGGGCATCCGGGAGATGCATTTGCAGGAGACTCCCAAATCTTCCAGGAGACTTGGGATGTCTGTAATGGAATAACTGATTAGCCCTGACATAAAAATGGTGCCCCCCTGTGCTCCCAAACACCAGACCCGCTGTTGGTTATAGGAGGATTACATTAATGTTACTAGCCATTTTGCGAGCTGTCTCTGACTGGAGTAGTGTTTGGAGGTGGGCAGGGAAGGCAGCATGTTGCCTGTCACATCCAGGATCACGTCATTTGGGATGCCTTGTTGAGCGTTGTTGCACTGAAAACATTATATTCTGTACATTTATTTTCTTTTATCTTTTTAGAAATGTGTCTGAATCGTTCGGTTTGTAATGTGTACCGAACCTAAAGTCTCGTACCAAACGGTTTAATACGGATATGCATATCGTTACATCCTATATATATATATATATATATATATGTATATATATATGTATGTATGTATGTATGTATTTATGTATGTATGTATGTATGTATGTATATATGTATGTATGTATGTATGTATATATGTATGTATGTATGTATAATATACATATATATATATATATATATATATATATATATATATATATATATATATATATATATATTGCGTGTATGTATATGTATATATGCATATTTTTTTATAATACATTTCTTAATTGAATTGTCTTTATGAATGATAAATGTAAAAATTGATTAATTGAGAGTTGATTATTTGAGAAAAAATTCTGAAAAATCATGATTTTTAAAAATTGATTTATACCAAACGATTGAATTTATGTATACAGTATTTAATTGAGTCGACTAGGAAAATGACGTTTACTGTTCAAACAACAACAACAACAATTCTTGAGGATTTGTTTGGGACAACTTATTTGTTTTATGTTCAATCCACTTAAATTTGTAATAAAAAAAACTATTAAGCTAACTTAATTTCTTCATGTTGTCCCAACAAAAATCCATAGTGTGGAAATCAGTATTTTTACAGTGTATATTATAAGTAACCGTAATTAAAAAATAGAAAGCAATCCATTACTTTTTTTAGTGGACAAGTCGTGTAATTACAGTACCTAGTTGTAGTTACACATTGAAAAACAATATTCATTGAGATTGACTAATTTATTTTAAGTTAAGTAGTTGCAAACATTTTATTTGGGCTGAATTTAAACAATCAAGTTAAACATTACTAAATTAAAATTGATTGTTTAAATTCAGCCCATATAAATTGTTTAAAACCACTTGCCTTTAAAAAAAAAAAAGTAAATGCAATGAGTCTTTTTTTTTGTGTACCTAACACTGAGTAATTGCATAAAAAACAGTTCGGCAACCACCCTATCAACCCCATATAAACATCCAGAACACCTTAGTTACTGCATAGCAACAGCCTGGCAACCAGCCAAAACAGCAGCGCACTGTGACTCATGCGCCACTGACATTTTCTTAAGATAATGCACAATTTAAGCTGCACAATAATATCTTCCCAAGAGTTAAATGGAGCCACCTTGGCAATAACCTTCCATTAGTGTATTCCAATGAAACGATTTCATTAAAATTATCTGGCTACACTTTATGTTTCACAGTCAGAGGTCATTTTAGGATGATTGAACTCACAGAGACGGGTCTTCCTCTGAATAACATCCCTGCATGCAAAACATCGTTCTGAGCATCGTCTTTTGCCGTTCACTCACTAATTCACAGCAGCACAATTACGTTCTCAAGCTGGCTCATTTGTATGCAGACAGATGCAAATTTGCTCTCTCTTGAGGCGCAGTGAACCTGCAGCAATAAGCCGCGGGATACGGCTCACGCACTGTACGCACGGATGGAGAAAACGCATTACAAAAATGAGCATTTGAAAATATGAGAGTATTTATGTCTGTCAATTCAACATCGCCATCATCATCAGTGCATGTTTTATCATTTCAGTCCCTTTTTTGATTGTTTTGCATAAGCACAGCGATTTATTGTTAATTTGTCTATATACCATGTATTGCTTTTCTTAAAAAAAAAAAGATTTTTAAAGGCTGCATTACCTACAGTGTTCGGTAAGTTACTTCAAAAAATGTATTATTAAGTAATAAGTAATCAACCCAGGCTCATTATGGATATGTACCCCTAAAAACATTTCTGGAGAGCGCGAAATACGTCCCAGGAGCTACGTTTTATGGCAGTTTTTGTTTTCGCAAATCCATCAGAGGACGCTGTGTACGCTTTTTCAGACCCCAATTTCTCACGAAAATCCACCACAGGCCACTGTCGACTGACCGATTATTTTGGGCCTTTTGTTTTACCTGTTTTCTGGAACCATTCTTTGCCAGACTCAAACCCAATCATTGCAGTCAACTCCTGCAGTCAAGTCCGCCGACGTACATGGTGACGTACATGGTGATATATATATATATATACACTTTTATATATGTATTTTTTTATGATTTTGTCTGAAAATTTTTTTTAACTACATACTACTTAAATTACTTATAAATGTAAACAAACAGATAATAGAAAATAATATTTTAATTCTTTACATTTGTGTCAAACCAAACTTCTTAGTTTCATTAAAAAATAAACGAAAATACAATGAAAATATGATTTTTTTTACACATTAATGATAATTTCATACATACCATACATAACTTCAATACTTTTTTTAAAGGTGTGTTAAACAGAGAGAAAAAAAAACATATTTAATAATATTTCTAATTATCTTTTTTTGTCTAGGTTAATTAGCTTAACCAGGCAAGTAATGTTCTGTAGAAACTTCATTGTCTTTTCGGCTTTATTTAGGCTACTGCAGAAAAAAAATACTGTTTTCGATGTAACCAAATGTGTGTGTTTATGTAACTATTAATGTTATAATAATTTAGGTGATTGACTGCTGGCATAACAATGTGTCAAAAACTTTTCAGTTGTCTTTCTGCAGTTAAAGCACTTTTGAAAGATACTTTCACTTAGTCAGACTTTCACTTAGCTTGTGTTTCTGCTTTTACAAAAAAACAACTTGTTGCGTTTGTTGCAACAAGCATTGTCGCTGTCCACTCGGGAAATACAACCCATTTGGTTCACTCCGCAAGCTTACGAATGTGTGTTGCAAGCTATGTGTGTGTGACTCCACTGAGTGCACGGTCACAGCCTAGAACTATGAAGGCTTTTATACTAGACGTGATTGCCGGAAACATGAGCATTTCTCATGTGAGACTGTGCAGACGAATATTTAATATATATCGCAAATTAGAAAAGGTTAGTCAGTTAAATTATGCTGCTGTAAGCAATGTTTATTCAGCAATAATTCTCCAGTACCGACAGCAGAACTGTTAACCTTTAGAGCTTATCGATACTTCAGTCTTTCATAATGTAGCACAGATACAAATATAATACAGAATTTT
>CAIGQZ010000643.1:6060904-6077997 GCA_903798205.1 Danio tinwini | reverse complement strand
GCTTTAAAAAAAATAAAAAATTCTCTGGAAGACAAATATAAATATAAGAAATACTGTGATAACGTCCTTGTTTCATTAAACATTTGTGTAAAATTACACAAATAATAAATAAATAAATAAATACATTTTAATCGATTATTTTATCAATAATTTCTAAATGTATTTAATAAATGAATAAACAAACAAATAAATAATTTTTAATCAATCAACAAATTAATTAATTAATTCACAGGAAGGCTAATAATTCTGCCTTCTGTTTATTTACAGTAATTAAAACAAGCACATGTACTTAACTGTTATGAAATTACCTATAATTTAAAATGTAGTCCCTCACTTTACTCTTTCATTGGAAAAGTTAATCATAGTAACTAGTTGATTTGTAACTTTTAACCCCAACCTCCGTCCTCACACAGCAATAACAAAAAATAAGGGATGAAATATAATTTTCTTTAGAATATAATAACACATACAATGCATACTTTGCAATAAGCATGTATTAAGAAAGTTTGAGTCCAATTTAATTTCATGTCGACTTAAAGTCCAGACTTGATAGTAAAGGTCGTTTGATCAGCTTGAAATCCCCATTATACACTGTATTGCTTTTGTTCGACTCTGTGGATTAAACGCTTATCGACACTTCAATAAAATGCTGGAATAAAAGAGGTATTTGAATGTCACCCCAGCTTTTGTGGGTTTAGCAATATTTAATTCCTCCTTTATTGTTTGTCGCTCAACCTAAGTAATGATTTCGAAGCGATCCAGAAAATCGGGGGAGGTTTTATTTTATCCTAAAATGAGCTTTTATGACAGCTTTGGCTGAAACATCATTTCATTTTTAATTTATCTGCGACACTAAAAGTCTTTGTCTGTGCAAACATCATCCTCCACAATGCCATTTCGGGAACATTTTCAACACCCCTCATATTCTCTATTCTCTGTAGCTATGTGTATTGCATATATCTAAACAAAGCTTGCTGATGCTTTAGTTTAAGTAACAATTTACTACTGGGTTATTATTACCTGCCTGTTATTGAGATATTAACGATTTATTAGCATTTATGAAGTATGATCTTATTTTACATTCCTAATCCTCCCTAATAATACCTAAACCCACTAATAATAAGCAGTTAATTAGTAGTTTATTGAGCTAAAAGTTTAGTTAATGCTTTGTTAATATAGCATGAATTGTACATTTAAAGAACACCTATTTTACCCCTTTTTATGTAAGATACGCCTTTGGTGTCTCCAGAATGTGTCTGTAAAATTTCAGCTCAAAATATCCATCAGATTATTTATAATAGCCTCCAGAATCTGCCCAATTTGGTGTCTGAATACTTTGTAGCTGTTTCTGTAGCCTGTGGCTTTAAATGCAAATGAGCTGATTCTCCCCACCCACTGCTCCCACGTGTGTGTTTGCTTTTCACGCATTACGTTAGATAAACAGCAGTCAGTAGCTGTGTTTCCATCCATTAACTTTATGTGCATTTTAGTAATATTTTGGCAAATTGAAGGAATGACTCGAAAAAAGATTTGTTCACTTCCCTGAATGAGTCTCAAAGGTCCAATTCAGTAAAATGATTCAAACTTCCCATAACTACCCGAGAGGGGTTTTAAACATGGCAGGCGAGTGAAATGACTGCATGAACCGAAAGCTGTGACAGTTTTTTTTTCATATTGTGACCATAGACTGTAAAAGATATGCACGTAGTATCCGTGACGTCACCCATAGGTTTCTTATTTATTCATTTTCTTTTCGGCTTAGTCCCTTTATTAATCTGGAGTCGCCACAGTGGAATGAACCGCCAACTTATCCAGCATATGTTTTTTACGCAGCGGATGCGGAAATTCACTTCTGAAGAACCCAAAAGTAGCTACCAGTAGGCGTGGCCTACCTTCACCATTTTGTTCGCGCGTCATCTCACTGCCCTGAGAACACCAAGTAAGGGCAAAGAGGCGGAGCATGAGCAGAGCTACAGACACCTGCTAGCATTTGGCTTAATACTTCATTACCTGCGACTTGTTTGTGTTCTGACCACATGTGCTTGGCTATGTACTATATCAATAAAGTGTTCAGACTTTTAAAAACTTACATTGATTACATTTAATACATAATACATTGAGCCTCTAAGCATGGTTCTTATGATGTTTTTCTAGGAGGAAAATGCAAATTACTTACAAACACTTTAAATATATTCTGTATTAGTGAATGCAAGATTCCGGAGTGCACTACAGGTCTGAAGAAACATGTAAATGATCTTAAATAAAACAAATACATTTATAGATATAAGCATATAATTTCACTCACCTGGGAAACTGAGGCCACGTGAATGGTTTTTGAGCACAATTAAGTGCACACAGCACGCCATCTCATCTGATAATTGTAAGAAATAATTCCAAAAGGCAATTGACTGTGTAAAGCCACATAAAACAACACCATAGTATGATGTATATGCCGAGTTCAACGGCTAATCAGTCGGAATCAGCTGAGATCAAGTGAAGGCGACCAGCGAGACCTAGCTGTCACTCAAGTGGCCACGCCCTTAATTATGCAGACTTAATATAACCTAATATAAAGGAAACAGATGAGTTCACCTTCTCACAGGTGTCATGAAGGGTAATATTAGCTATATGGACCAAAATGCCAAAGCTGTAAACACCTTTTTTTCTGTTGTAAAGTTGGCCATTTTAACAGTGGGCTCAATAGAAGTTTGCCCGGACTAGCGGAATTTCAATGAATTGCAGTTTCAGTTACTTCTATATTGGCTTACCGAAGGAGAGCGGAAGGTTGGCGATTGATTGTGACGCAGTTCCTCAAGAAACAGAACATTAAATGAGAAAACCGTGGGCGTGGCTTGTTTTTTCTACTGCAAGCTGATTGGATGTAGTAAAGTAAAAGGGTTTGTGTAAAAGTTTGTGGAGAGTTATAACAGACTCCTCCTCCTCACCATTTGTTGTCAAAACTGACAGCTGGAGGGACGTGGTTAAGTATGTTCATCGCTCCCAATACCTCAGACAGACCTAATCTGAGTATTTAACTGAGAGCAAATGCACATGCACAGATAATTTGTTTACCACAAAACTAGCAATGTGAGCTAACAAAATCATATAGTTATTTTTGATTTCATTTGTGCTTCAAACTCGGGAAAGCAGCAATCCCACAACACTTCTCTGAATATCAAACTAAACACATTATTTATTTTTAACACTTCTCAGCTGTCACATCGACGCTCAAAAGGTTGCCTTGACAAAAATCGTTCCTTTTCTAGTATATTTTTGTTTCCTTTTGATTCAGGAGTGAAATATGACCGCGATGTGTGCTGATAAGATTCAGCACATTAAAGTTGTACATCCTGCGATTGCATGAACACACACACACACACACACACACACAAACACACACACTCCTCACACGTGTGGAGTGACATCAGACGGTGTGTGTTTGACAGCGTGAGTGTGTGTTTGTTCATTTTCTGACACTGCTGGAGTGATCTGAACTGCAAACGGCACCGACAGCTTTCCTCATAGCGGGAGGCGCATGCAGAAAAAAAAAATACATGCAGATATTTTTCAACGCTGGAGGTCTGGAGGTGCAGTCGTGAATCACATTCGCCCCTCATGTATGTCTCTCTGACAGCTGAGAAAGTCTTACAACAGGTCCTCTCGCAGACTGCTGACCTTTTGAATCCGTTTGAAAGTCTTTTTTTCTGTGGAAACAGCATTTCTCGGCAGCACCGGCGGCACAGAGCAGTCAGATTCTGCCAACAAAAGCACTTTCCTTCCCTTCAAGCTAAAAACGCACACATTTGATGACTTGAGATTAAAGCAGAAATCGTTATGAACACATATGACACTTCTCTCTGTAGCCTGCTGTTTCTTATTAACAGGTTATTGCACAAAAACAGCCTTCGTCAAATGAACTTTCACTTTAGGCCCAATCCCAAATCTCCCCCTTAGCCCTTCCCCTTACCTCTTGTTTTGCGCATTTACGTGAAGGGGTGTCCCAATTCTCTTTAGCTTGAAGGAGTAGGGCTAATGCTAATGCTAATAGTGGATAAATCGAGCTATTCGTGTGAACATTTAAGTTTACTCGCTTCATTTGCGCGTCAAACTTTACTTCATTCGTACGTCATAAAATTCACTTCGTGAAGTTTATGTATAAACAAATTTCGAGAGGATCACGTGCTTATGATTGTTCTCAGCTGTCCTGCATTAACATATGATCGATTATCCAATCAGACGACTCCTAACTTACTATAAATAACCAGAGTTTTCTTATCTCAATATCTTCGTCTTGAAGAACCCCCCCCACCTGCCTCTACATTCCCTCCTTTTTAGATGGGCGGCACGGTGGCCCAGTGATTAGCACTGTTGCCTCACAGCAAGAATGCCGCTGGTTTAAGTCCCTACTATATCAGTCGGCGTTTCTGTGCGGAGTTTT
Source organism: Danio tinwini (assembly GCA_903798205.1). Classification (NCBI taxonomy): domain Eukaryota; kingdom Metazoa; phylum Chordata; class Actinopteri; order Cypriniformes; family Danionidae; genus Danio; species Danio tinwini. The sequence goes on along the minus strand of CAIGQZ010000643.1, from coordinate 6,073,559 downwards.
TGCTTGTTCTCCCCGTGCTCGCGTGGGTTTTCCCCGGGTTCCCCGGTTTCTTCCCACAGTCCAAATAACACGCACCCTAAGTAAATTGAACACTCAAAATTATTACCATAGTCAAGCTCTAAGTAAGCTCTCCTCTCCTCAGTCATTCATTTCCACCATTCAGCTAGAATAAGCCGGGGGAGTTTATCTAGATCTACCTGAGCTCAAACTCCCCTCTCGCCCTGCAAATGGGAGGGAGCCCAGGGCTCGAGGATCTTACAAGCTCAGGGCTCTCTCCCGGGACAGCATGCCGAACAAGCTTTATTATCAATCATCAGCTAAGTGTGAACTCTTGAAAGAACAGACGCGGATTCACGTCATGGGCAGGACTGCTGTCTGCCCGGTGACTGTAGCTTCATTGCTAAATGGCTAACGTGGATTTTATTGAAAGAATAGCTGTGTTTATGTGCTTTTATGAAGACTGAAAAACAGCGTCGACACGTTTGGAGCAGTGTCTGAGTCCACTAGATACTTTCAGAGGTGCACCCAGGTCTGTGAGCTCATAAACTTCTCCAGAAACTTCACCTGGATGACGGAGGCTTTTAGCGGTGCTTCTGACTGAGCCAAGCCCAGTTTGATGAACTGTTGTCTGTGTCGGCTGGAGGATTTCCCCAGGGACACTAACAACAGGTGCTACATCACAATCAAGCCACCACAAGAGCAAGCCCCTGATTGGTTAACATGGCGCGAATGTCCACAGAAGTTCAAATTTTTGAACTTGAGCGGTTCGAATGATTTGCGCGTTAAACGAAAAATGCTCAATTTGTGCCGCACCATCCGTATCACACCGCAGGATGTCTATTCGCGCATTTGCATTAACTTAACATGTAAATCACTCGCGCTTGTTGCTTCTTCCGCATATGGTGTGAACGCAGCATAAAGAGAAGGGATAGATAGCCCTTCAAATGAAGATTTTTCAGGACCACACTCGAAACCAAGAGGTAAGAAAATTTCTTAGAATACACCAGCCACAGCTGCAGTATTGCCAACGCAATCTCACGGCAATTCATAGCTTTTTGATTTAGTGGCTAATTCGTACGAATTCATACGATCTTATTCGTACAATTTAGTACAACTTGCTCATCACCCAATGACGGTTGGGGTTAGGGGTGGGGTTAGGTGCCCCGCCTCCTTTTTTAATATCGTACAATTTCGTTCGACTGAACTCGTATGAATTAGCAGCTAAACTGACAAAACGTAAAATACTTACGTTTTCTCGTGAGATCAGGCTGGTATTGCTGAACCCCGAAGTAAGGAGATCCACAAATTTGTTTTTTTTTTTGTCATTATTATGAAATTTTTCAACAAACAAACACGTTTTAATATATTCATGACCGCGTTCATGTTTCACCGTCATGTTTAAAAAAAAAAACGGAAAACAACCTGTTAAATTTGGCGATCTATAATCCATAATCATAACTCCTGTACAGCAGTCCTACAACATTCTGACACTCGATGACACTCGAATACCCTGTCAGACAAGTCTAGTGGCTGGGAATGAGCGTTTTACAGTGTCTGCTATAATATTAATCTTGTTTTTGGTGTGTTTACAGATGAATATGGCCACTGTGTAAATGCGCAGTATAGTTAAGATCTTATTGCCACATTAGACCGTTATGGTAACATATGCCTTCAGTGATTTCCTGAAGATAAACACTAAAAAATAGCACAACTGGAATAACTACAGCAGTCGCCATCGTCTGATCTCATATGAAGCAAGAGATCGCGATGACATATGATGACGTGTGCAGGTGCTGTAGTGTCCCAGTTTTTAGGGGTACATTTTGAAGCCCTTCCCCTTAACCCTCGGTTTTAAGGGCCATGGGGAAGGGGAAGGCGTAGTGGTACAAAAATAGAACTGGAATTGGGCCTAATGTCTCTTTAAAAGGTCCCATGAAATTAAAGATAAAATTTTTAGATGTTAGTATCAGCATTGTTCGTTTATAAGATATCTATAAGCTAGTGTGCACCAATACAGTGATCAAATTCTCGTTTAGAAGATATGAAATTGATATAAACATGTAAAGCTTGTAGTTTTTATTTATTTATTTATTTTTATTAATGTCAGGGTAGCAAAAACAGCAACATACAAATTTGTACGCAACTCCAAAAAAACTGTGATCAGCAGTTTTACTGCGTATATTACAGAAAGAGCAGCATGTCTCTATACAGGGAGTGCAGAATTATTAGGCAAGTTGTATTTTTGAGGATTAATTTTATTATTGAACAACAACCATGTTCTCAATGAACCCAAAACACTGATTAATATCAAAGCTGAATATTTTTGGAAGTATTTTTTAGTTATTTTAGGAGGATATCTGTGTGTGCAGGTGACTATTACTGTGCATAATTATTAGGCGACTTAACAAAAAACTAATATATACCCATTTCAATGATTTATTTTCACCAGTGAAACCAATATAACATCTCAACATTCACAAATATACATTTCTGACATTCAAAAACAAAACAAAAACAAATCAGTGACCAATATAGCCACCTTTCTTTGCAAGAACACTCAAAAGCCTGCCATCCATGGATTCTGTCAGTGTTTTGATCTGTTCACCATTAACATTGCGTGCCGCAGCAACCACAGCCTCCCAGACACTGTTCAGAGAGGTGTACTGTTTTCCCTCCTTCTAAATCTTACATTTAATGATGGACCACAGGTTCTCTATGGGGTTCAGTTCAGGTGAACAAGGAGGCCATGTCATTAGTTTTTCTTCTTTTAGACCCTTTCTTGCCAGCCACGCTGTGGAGTACTTGGACGCGTGTGATGGAGCATTGTCCTGCATGAAAATCATGTTTTTCTTGAAGGATGCAGACTTCTTCCTGTACCACTGCTTGAAGAAGGTTTCTTCCAGAAACTGGCAGTAGGACTGGGAGTTGAGCTTGACTCCATCCTCAACCCGAAAAGGCTCCACAAGCTCATCTTTTGATGATTCCAGCCCAAACCAGTACTCCACCTCCACCTTGCTGGCATCTGAGTTGGACTGGAGCTCTCTGCCCTTTACCGATCCAGCCACGGGTCCATCTGTCTGGCCCATCAAGACTCACTCTCATTTCATCAGTCCATAAAACCTTAGAAAAATCAGTCTTGAGATATTTCTTGGCCCAGTCTTGGCGTTTCAGCTTGTGTGTCTTGCTCAGTGGTGGTGGTTTTTTAGCCTTTCTTACCTTGGCCATGTCTCTGAGTATTGCACACCTTGTGCTTTTGGGCACTCCAGTGATGTTGCAGCTCTGAAATATGGCAAAACTGGTGGCAAGTGGCATCTTGGCAGCTGCACGCTTGACTTCTCTCAGTTCAAGGGCAGTTATTTTGCGCCTTGGTTTTTCCACATGCTTCTTGCGACCCTGCTGACTATTTTGAATGAAACACTTGATTGTTCGATGATCACGGTGTTGTAGGGTGTTGATGTCATTAGACCACACCCCTTCTCATTACAGAGATGCACCTAATATGCTTAATTGGTAGTAGGCTTTCAAGCCTATACAGCTTGGAGTAAGACAACATGCATAAAGAGGATGATGTGGTCAAAATACTCATTTGCCTAATAATTCTGCACTCACTGTGTCTGACTTAAATTTAAAAAAAAATGTCCTGGCTGGGTGAAATCTGTGTAACAGTTTAAATAACTTTCTTAAATTTTGTTAGTTATTATATATTTTACAGACAAAGACCAAACTTTTTTCCATTGAATCTGGTCATATATTTCCATCCAAAAAATGTGTGGATTGGTGTAAACTGTGGTACAAAACCTAGTCATAAATGGCCAGAAATGTTTTCAGCTATTTTAAAGACTTAATTCTCTATATATTATTTCACAATGCTTCAATCATTTGTTCATTTTCTTTTTGGCTTAGTCTCTTATTAATCTGGGGATGCCACAGCGGAATGAACCACCAACTTCATGTTGTAGCAGAGCGGATGCCGCAGCGGATGCACTTCCAGCTGCAACCCATCACTGGGAAACATCCATACACCCTCATTCACACACATACACTACGGACAATTTAGCTCACCCAATTCACCTATTCCACATGTTTTTGGACTTGTGGTGAAAGCCAGAGCACCCAGAACACCACACAGAAATGCCAACTGACCCAGCCGGGCCTCGAACCAGCGACCTTCTTGCTGTGAGGCGATTGTGCTACACATTGTGCCACCGTGCTGCCCTTCACAATGTTTCAAACTACTAAATGCTAAAATGTAAGTTGAATATCCCACATCAAAAGTCAGCCAAGCAGAGCTCAAGATCACACAATGCAATTCATAACCATAAATAAACAGAAATAAAATCACAAAATACATAACATGTTAATTAATCAATATTTTTTACAGTGTATATCCAAAGAAAACGTGTTGCTAAACCCTATTCATTCATTTAACATTGATAAAATGGTTAATGATCATTAAAAAAATAACTAAACACAAACTGCTTCTCTAACATTTACTATTATTAGCAAACAAACAACACTTAAATCCCAGAGCAGCATCTTAACAGGAACAGAAACAGCCGAAAGAAGATCTCAATCTGTGATCGAAGAGGATTCAACATTTGACATCAGTCAGAATCCGACGCAAACATATTCTGCGTCCCCTCAGGCTGATTTCCTAAACATTTGGTGTAAGGCAGTCGAGCATGGATCCAACAGGACACATTATCGCAGGAAAGGAGCTTGAGTGAATGTGTTCAGCTGTTTTGCATATCTCAGAGGGATTGAGCAATCAGAATGAGTGGGAAATGTAAATCCTGAAGCGCCGCACCAGCTTCTGAACACGGCCGCGGGCAAAGTGTGGGATATTATCAAATGAAGTTGCAATCTGTGAACATGCAATCTGCCAAGAACAAACATGTCGTGTTCCTGTAGATTTGCTCAGTAGTGAAGTCAGATATGGAAGATCTGGAAAGAGTTGGCCTTTTCATGGACACACACACACATGTGCCTTGACACCGGCTAGCAATATTCACAGTTTACTGTATATTAATCATATAACACTGAGTGATATAGTGAGCATTACACACTCACAGACACATACTGTTTGTCACATGATCTCGATATGTTGCAGGTTGGCGCTATCCGGTTAGTTTTGTTTTCAGTTCACTTTAAAAGGTAGTATCTTTAAAAAGGAATATTATTGAAACTCTTTGGTCATTTTTTGAGCTAATGGTCTAATCCCACTCATACAGTATTTTATTTTTATAATGAATAATATGTGTGAGAATATGTGAGTATATTTCAAACTATATATATATATATATATATATAAAGGGCTTGACATTAACTTTTTTGATCACCAGCCACTGTGGCTAGTATTTTTCCAACATTACTTGCCACTCGCTATTTTCACTAGCCACAATTTTGTTGTTGGTAAAATATATTTTATATGCATACATTTAATGCTAAAATGACTTAAAAGGCACTTAGGTTACCCCTTTTTCCAGATTTAATATAAGTCTTTTGTGTCCCCAGAATGTGTCTGTAAAGTTTCAGCTCAAAACACCCATCAGATTATTGATTATAGCTTTCACTAGATGGTGTTTTATAGCTCTCAATAGATTTTTGCTGTTTTTGTGTACTGTGCCTTTAAGGCTAGTCCTTCCCTCCCACCGTTTCCATGTGCCTGCTGTGCGTGCCTCAGTCTCCGCCCTCGGCTGCCTCAGACAACAGACACAGACATAAAGGAAGCAGATCTCACGTAACGCTTGTGACAAATACTACAGTAAGAGCTTTATTAATGAGTATTTGGTGCATTTGTTGTGTGGAGCTGCAGGATGAGTCACACACGATGTCGTTACAAAGTTCACGCACACACACAGACACACACACACATACATACAGCGCGCGCGTTTAGCTTTGCACTGTCTTTGCACGCAAATGTGACAGGATACAGGTTAATATCCACTGCTGTATGGATATCTGTTACGTTAATGTACAAAATAAACCTGATTTAACGTCCACAAACCGGGATTGAAGCGTCTTTTATTATTGTTCTGACATTCTGACACGCGGCTGTGGTGATGAAGTAAAGCTGAAGTAAATGGCTGTAATTCACTACACATGCACTGTTTTAAAACATTTTAAACTTGTCAAACTCACTCTTGATCACATTTGATGATGATTGATGATCCTAAACTGAACAGACCTTTTATTTATGGTTGAATTGCGCATGTCCTGTCTTGTGGATATGATTACAAACGTTACTACAGAGACATGTTAATACGCAGCTGTCAATCAATATTGGTGGGCGGGGGGTCCGCACTCCTACGTCAAGTTGCGGTCGGTCTCAAAACGGCTCCACTTGGTCCACCGTTTTTATGTTGTTAAATTGAAAAAAAAAAGGACTGAGTGTGTTTATATCACCCCAATATGACAGTATATACACTATACCTACACATATGTCTGTCCAAACAGCTTGAAAATGCCCTTTAATTTAGACTTTGTGTTATGTCCACATGCCTCGTCATTCATTTCACGTTTTTGTGTGTATGACCCTGCTCAATGTGCATGAGCAAATGGGCTGTGGTTTCACAGTGTCACATTGCAATCCGTTTTCATTTGACAGGACTTTTCAAAGCTCAACACTGAGGATTTACCAAATTTTTTAAATCTTAAAAAAAATATTGACATTTAAAAAATATATAATTATTGCCATGTATCTTAAACTATGCACAGTAGCCTAGTCTGTCCAGGCTAACGGTCCCTCAGATCTCTAGTTAACTACACATACATGGGAAGTTAATCTCCTATTAAAGCGATGTTGATGTAAAAATGATAATTAAACCATAGCAGCAGTTGTGTTTCCTCCAGGCACTTTTGCTTCGCGCCAGGAAACGGGAGCGCGCATGCCTTTTAAAACAGCTGCGCGCACATCACCTGTGCGTCCGTGATCATCCTCTCATTTGCTATTAAACTGCTTTCCTTTTCTTGCGCGAGCGCTATTTTTGTCGGTCATGCTGCATGCGCCGGCGCGTCCATAGAGACGACCTAGGCGGCCGCCTAGAGCGGCATAATAATGAGGGCGGCAAACGCGCCCCGCCACCCAACCCAACGTACTGACTTTCATCCACAACATCAACAGAACACTTGCATAATAGGGGTCTGGCATAATAGTGAGGGCGGCAAACGCTCCCCGCCACTCAACCGAACGTACTGACTCATCCGCAACATCAACCCCCCGTCCTCACTTTTTGAACTGGTCAGGTTCGTTTTCTCTTTCGGGTTGAGGGCGGCGTGCTAGTCCATTGCCTAGAGCGGCAGTTCGGCTTGCTCCGGCCCTGATACCAAGATGACATTTGCACACATATTGGGCCATCTCTATTGTCGAACCCTGTTTTTAAGATAACTATAATTTAAAAATGATCTTTAACCAGCCAAAGTGGCTAATGAGAGTGTCTGTCTAACCTGCCACGGCTGAAATCTACCTGCGGGTGTTAATGTAAAGCCCTGTATATATATATATATGGTTCGAGCCTCGGCTGGGTCAGTTGATGTTTCTGTGTGGATGGTGCATGTTCGCCCTGTTTTCGCGTGGATTTCCTCCGGGTGCTCCGGTTCTCCCACAGTCCAAAGAGGAGTAAATTGGCTAAAAAGGCTAAATTGTCCGTAGTGAATGAGTCTGAATGAGTGTGTATGGATGTTTCTCAGAGATAGGTTGTGGCTAGAAGGGCATCCGCTGCGTAAAACATATGCTGGATAAATTGGCGGTTCATTCCGCTGTGACAACCCCAGATTAATAAAGGGACTAAGCTGAAAAGAAAATGAATGGATAAATAAATAAATAAATAAATATATATATATATATATATATATATATATATATATATATATATAATCCAAATATGAACTTGTTAGTAATACATGTATTTTTGCATATATTGCTCTTTATCAGATTTCTATGTATAGGAAGTATAGAAATCTAAATATGTAATATGGATTCTTCCTCTCCTGGATGATTCATTAGCATTTCTCCGTTTTTTTCCAATCCAACCTTTGTGCAAAACACAGATAAAATTATTCAAACACCTCTTTGCCACCCTCTGTGTATCAGTCATAAATTCCCAGATAGCTCTGTGTCCCCCCAAAAAATTATAACCGCTAGTGGTAATCTGTATCAGGACGCTATACAGCAAATTACATCTTATTCAAGTGAAAATGAATACATCCAGACATGGTTTGCAGAAATAGGACGGGAACTGTGCTGCTGGATATAACTACTGTATGAAACCTGCACTTCTCTGTGGGTGGTAGAAAAACAGCATTAAGAACTGTACTATTAAAAGGCGGACGGCATCGTGTCTAAATTCATATGCATGGACTTAAATTAATCTACAAATTTCACTTGTGTTCTTTTCTTCCATCTATAAGTCATTAAATCAATGCCAGAGGAGAAAATAAACATAATGATTTCGACAGATCTGTGGCCTGTCTCTCCAGCCCAGCGTGAGTCTAATGTGAGTGAGCACACATTTGCAGAGTTCAGATTCTGGTTCAGGAAAGAACAATACATTTCAGTGATGCAGTTTATAAGCTAATGCTGTTTTTTTATGGTTAGTTTATATCAAAGTGCAAATTATACATTGTCAACTTTTTTGGTAACATTAGTTTATGTAATAAATGCTTCAGTGAATCAAATTTACAACAATTAAACATTAATATGTGCTTTTAAAAATTAATTTATTTTATGTTGGTGTTGCACACACAGAAGAGGCTGAGTTTTCTGCTGGCACTATAATATTATTTTTATTATTCACACTGCACAGACTGTAATGCCGAGTTCAGACTGCATGATTTTAGTCCTGATTTTGACTCGCCGACAGGTTTTGAGAAATCGCAGACAAATGCCTGAAATCACAGGCAAATCGATGCTCATGCACGCGAGTGACAATCACACCGTGTAAACTATCAAGGACGCATTATGAGAGAATCACCGATGAGTCTCCAATACCCGACAATATTTGGTATGCTAAATATCTGGAGCTGTTGGCGATGCAAATCATGCCTTGTGAAATGTGTTCTGATTGAAAATAACATCGGGGATCACCTACAGCCAATGAGAGAGCAGCATTCACTAGCGTGGTTACCAGTGTTGCCAGACGTACGATAATTATCGTATTTGTACGATCATTTCGACCTCTGTACGATCAATATTGCAAAAAAGTTTTAGAGTTTTATGGCATTTAAAATGAGTTTCATTGTAATCTTAAGGCTTCTAAACTTATTGATAGCTGCATCTTGTGTCTGCTGTCTGTTAGGAGAAGGTGGAGTTAGACACGGTTTCTATCCAATGACTGTAGTTTCTGTCATCTTACGTTACATCTTCTCAGCCAATCAATGTGGAGAATGGCTCACTCTAACATTCCTGCTGTGCGCGGCCGTGCTTAAGTCAGTCGTTTTCAGGTTGAGGTCGGTCAAGTTTTAAAAAGTACTCCTGAAAAGGAAGGTGAGAAGAACAGGGGAGTTTACCCTTGAGGTTCTCATTTTTCCCAATTCAAATGCATCATGTGAACGTGTTTCTCCAAAGTTAATCACATCAAAACAAGTCACGAGATCGGCTCATTACAGATCCTATGAATGGGCTTATGCACACCCTCAGACTAGTGTGTTAAAAATTCGGGAGGGTGCACTGCTTTCAAGCCAACCAGCACTATGTTGCGCTCCATGCAGGCATCCAAATTGTATCGCAAAATGAATCCCTTAACATCTGGCAACACACGCAGGTATTCAATGACAGTGACTCGGAGGTGGAGTTTGAACTTTCCCATTAAGGTACGCCTATGTTAGTTTTATTTTTTTACGTATTGTGGTAAATTGCACGTTGTGTCAAAACGCTATTTGTCTGGATAACAGCTGTATACTTTCCATTTGACTAGTGTACGATAATTTTCCACCAAATTCGATAATTTTGAGGTTCTGGTACGATGCTTTTACATTTCCAATCTGGCAACACTGGTGGTTATCTGCAGGCCAGCAGGAGGCTGGGGGAGAAGTTGAAAGCTCATTTTCAGTTTATTTGGACCCAAGAAATGGAAGAAAAACTAGTGTAAAATTGACACGAGCACTGTGTCTGTTTGACGTATCATCTGATCAATATTACAATCAGGTCGAAAAGTAAAAAGAAGGTTGAGGAGAGATTGTTAATTCTCTTCAAAAGCCAGGTGAGCAACACAAGTTTCTAAAGCTAAAGCCTTCTGTTTACATCATGTAGTTAATAACAAAAGATATATTACGTGACCTTGCGTTGTTTCCATGTCACTTCTCGCGTTTGTTTGGCTGTGAGACGTAGTTTGGACAAAGTTGTCGGTGATTCTTCCTATTTTAAAGTCATGCAGTGTGAACTCTCCTGTCGCCGATCCATCCTACAGTGTAAACACAGCATAGACAGAACGATAACCCAGATAGTCCTGCAGTGTGAAAACATCCGTGACACGACTACTTTGAAAATCATGCAGTCTGAACTCACCATAATACAAACAAACACACACACCATGAGAACATACTGTGACAAGTGTTTCAATGCTAACAGTGTGACTTCTTCATGAATGCGTGAACCCTCCTGCGGCTCACGCATTGCTTACTAATCGCCCCCTAGCATCACCCGCCAGGACATACAGGTTAAAATGATGGGCATCAGCACATTAAAACGAACCTGAACTTATAGGAACATTAATACTAAATGATAACTAATCAATGCAAAAACAGCTATAAAAAATAAAATAAAACACAGGACTGCCATAACTCCATACCTTTACATTGGCTATGTTTAGGATAGGTGACGCGGTGGCGCAGTGGGTAGCATGATCGACTCACAGCAAGAAGGTTGCTGGTTCAAACCTTGGCTGGGTTAGGTTTGCGTGGGTTTCCCCCACAAGTCCAAAGACATGCGGTATAGGTGAATTGGAAAGGCTAAATTGTCCGCAGTGTATGTGTGTAGATGGCTCCCAGAGATGGGTTGCAGCTGGAAGGGCATCCGCTGCGTAAAACATGTTCTGAATAAGTTGGCGGTTCATTCCACTGTGGCAACCTCAGATTATAATAAAGGGACTAAGCCGAAAAAAAACTGAATTCTTACTAACAGCCCAGCAAGAAAGTCATTAAATGTCCGTGCCAAATATATTTAATATAAATATGTTTGTATATTGAAAACACTTTGGCTGGTAAGATTAAAACAATTGTTATAATCGAATCCAACAAGAGAAGTAATAAAAGGCTTTTATTCAGACGCCAAAAACAGTTTTTAACTCACATCATACTTCCATAATACAAAAAACAAATGGATGTCAATGGTTAGAGGTTTCAAACATTCTTCAAAACATCTTCTTTGGGGTTCAACAGGTTTGGATCAAGTGAATGGAGAGTAAATGATGACAGCATTTTCTGTTTTGCGTGAACTCTCTTAACCTTAATCTCTTTAGGATGCAGGTGTCAAATGTTTTGCTGTTATGTTTATGTCTGAGATCAAAAATTAAGAGAAAAGCCAGAGGACACTTTCAGCAATATCAAAGCATTTATATTTTATTAAATGTTTTCATAACGTCTGAGAGTGAAGGTCCTGACAGATATGCCCAGGGACAGATGAAATATTACTCACATCAATAATGGAGTGTCCGATGACATTGAGAGCCACTGGTGGGATGTAGTTACGCCATCACTGTCCCACAGGATCACACAGTCAACCACAGGGGTCAAAGGTGCACACTTATGATATAGTCTCGATGATGATGCAGTGGTATGTGTACACTTGTACTTTCCACTATTGTATTACAGTCTGTATTTCGAATGAACCAAGCAATGCACTTGCTGGTAATCTTCTTACACAGTTAATATGGTATTCTCATCAGCATAAAGCACAAACCTCAGCCTGATCTTGGCTTGCCTTAAGCCTAGTTCACACTACAGGATTTTAAACATCGGCAGATCGCTGTGCAGTTCACACTACATGACTTGATTTTGTGTCTTAATATCACTGTGGTGTTCACACTACGCGACACTACATAAATGATCCACAAGAGGGGGGTCACACACTACATGATCTGACAACAACTTGGTTCAGTCAAGCTACCAAACCACAGCCAATGACATTTTTAGGGAGGAGTCGTCAGAAAAAAGATGAACACTATTGGCTGCTTGTGAGCTGATGACATCATTGACAGCGTTTCAAGCTTTTAAGGGAGCATTTAAAAACATCATCAGTCAGCTGATGCTTCAGCGGATCAATCACTCATCTGCAAAGCTCAAGTGGAGAGAAACACAGAATGTTTTTAATTTTTGTATTTTTATAACTCTTTGAAATAAAACTAACATATCTATAACACCCTGACGTTTCCTAAATATCTGTGTATGTCTTTCTAACATTGTTATTTTTTAAAATTACAAAACAGTAAAGAGCTGAGCATGTCTACCTTTAATTACCATATTGGTCAAAACGACTGCATGCATGTCTGCTTCTTTTCGCTGTGACTTTATATATGCATGTATTTTTTACCTAGCAACTATCTGCTAAAATAAACAAAACTTTCTGATAGCAAAAACATAAATTTACTTCAGATATATCTTTCAAAACAGCATATTCACACACACACACACACACACACACACACACACACACACACAC
>CAIGQZ010000643.1:6041062-6055904 GCA_903798205.1 Danio tinwini | reverse complement strand
TATATATATACATATATACATACAGACACACACACACACAGTTGAAACTAGAAATGTACATACACTGTTATTGACAGTGCACTGTAACTCTCCATTGAGATTACTTAAGTCATTTACACTCTCAGAAATAAAGGTATGTGATCTGTCACAGGGGTGGTACCTACACATTTGTACTTGAAGGGTCAATTTTGGTAACTCAAAAGTATACATTAGTACCTACAAATTTTAAGAGGAACACTTTTGTACTTTTTAGGTACCAATATGTACTCTTGAGGCATTAATATGGACCTTTTAGGTACAAATTTGTACCTTTTGAAAAGGTACCACCCCAGTGACAACTCGTGTACCTTTATTTCTGAGAGTGTACATTTGCTAAATGCCAGAATAATGAGATATGTTTTTATTAGTTTCTAGACAGTCAAAAGCTTACACACATTTCCTTGGTATTTTTTAGCTTTGCTTTTAAACTGTATAACTTTGGTCAAATGTTTTGGGTATCCTTCCACAAGCTTCTCACAATAATTTGCAGGAATTTTGGCCCATTCCTCCTGACAGAATTGGTGTAACTGAGTCAGATTTGTAGGCTGTCTTGCTCGCACAAGCTTTTTCAACTCTGCCCACACATTTTCTACAGGATTGAGGTCAGGGCTTTGTGATGGCCACTCCAAAACATTCACTCAGTTGTCCTTAAAGCACATTTGAACTAATTTAGCAGTACACTTAGGATCATGGTCTGTTTGGAAGACCCATTTGTAGCTAAGTTTTAATTTCCTGGCTGATGTCTTGAGATGCTGCTTCATTATTTCTGGACCAGTCCCTCCTGCAGCAAAACAGCCCCACAACATGATGCTGCCGCCCCCATACTTCACAGTTAGGATGGTGTTCCTAGGCTTGTAAGCTTTCCCCTCTGTCCTCCAAATGTAACACTGGTCATTATGGCCAAACAGTTCAATCTTGGTTCCATCAGACCACAGGACATGTATCCAAACATTAGTCTTTTTCCCAGGCTTTGTTGATTCTGGCTTGTTGATTTTCTCATGTTGTCACACAAGGAAGCAGTGTGTTTGAGGTTTTCCTTAAATACTATTCTACAGTTGTGCCTTCAATTAACTTGTGTTGTCAATTAGAAAATCAGAAACTTCCAAAACTTTGACAACATCATCTGAGCTTTTTCAGAGGCATAATAATCTTATTGTGTGTAAACTTGACTTTCAAGAAGAGTTATAACAATTTCTCAAACAACATCTCTCTCATTATCCTGCTATTGAGCAGAACAGAAACGAATGTGATAATCCTAACTTACCTAAAAGAGAAAACGTTCAGTCACATTAACATCTGACTCTTTTTTTAAATGGTTATGTGCCTTTTTATAGTGTATGTAAACCTCTGGTTTCAGCTCTATATTTGGAAATAACCATGTGAAAGTAATACAGTATAAAACATTCTTATATCATTTGCGAGTTTGTTATTTGAGATGCAGAACTTTCGGAGAGCGGCCGCACAGAGAGACACGCATAGAGAGACACTGCGTGTTTACAGCGGTTTGACTGAATATGAATTTGTTGCTAAAACTTTAGCAGTGCCAAACAGCATTTCCCGTTGTTTACATCCTTGTTTACATTCTTGCTACAACATACTGTTAATGCTAGAAATGGTGCATGTAGTTGACCAATTTTAGCAAATAAAAACATTTACAGCTTGTGGCTCATTATCCACAGCTTCGTCTGTTGGAGGAGTCTTTAGCTGAATCCAGCACTGAACTGGGAGAGATTCTGGAAGTTCTATATATATTTATATATATATCGGGAGCGCTATATTGTTAGACCGCCTGTTACCGACCGCTACCGCATTTTATTCTGAAATTTATTCTCGCGCCGCAAGAAATCTGGTGCAGACCTCTAAAGTGGAGTACAGTATTCGGCAGGATCCTCAACACACAGAAAACAATTCATACAGACACATTACACCTGGCTTTTAATTAGTCTCCCTGTGTCTCCCATTTTCAAAATAAAAGTCCCACATACATTCATTCATTCATTTACCTTCAGCTTAGTCCCTGATTATCAGAGGTAGCCACAGTAGAATGAACCACCAACTATTCCTGCACATGTTTTACACAGCCGATGCCCTTCCAGCCACAACCCAGTGCTGGGAAACACCCATACACTCTTGCATTCACACACACACTCATACATTACGGTCAATTTAGTTCATTCAATTTCCCTGTAGCGCATGTTTTTGGACTGTGGTGGAAACCGGAACACCCAGAGGAAACCCACACCAACATAGGGAGAACATGCAAACTCCACACAGAAACGCCAACTGACCCAGCCCGGACTCGAACCAGCAACCTTCTTGCTGTGAGGTGACAGTTCTAACCATAGAGCCACTGTGCCACCTCCTACATACATAGTTTAATATAAGCTGATAAGTGAAGTTTATTTATAAACAAATTTTGAGAGGATCACGTGATTATGATTGAACACGGCTGGTGATGCATTAACCATGTATGACCAACCAATCAGACGATTTCTAACCCACTATAAAGAGCCAGGGTTTCTTACTACAGTCATCTTCATTTGAAGAATCCCCTCTTCCACCCCTACTCCTCCTCTTTTCCTTTCATAGGGCGGCACGGTGGCCCAGTGACTAGCACTACAGCCTCACAGCAAGAACGTCACCGGTTCAAGTCCTTTAACAGACTGGCTGTCGTTTCTGTGTAAAGTTAGCATGTTCTTCCCGTGCTTGCGTGGGTTTCCCCCGGGTTCTCCGGTTTCCTCCCAAGTTCCAAAAACATGCACTACAAGTTAATTGAACAATCTATCAGCATATTTATTTATCCATCAGCATATCTCTCCGTAGCAATTATTTTCTTCATCAACTCTTACAAAAGAGGGGAGTTCTTGAGATCTATCTGAGCTCAAAGCTCCCCTCTCGCCCTGCAAACGGGAGGGAGCCCAGGGCTCAAGGACCTTTTGAGCTCAGGGCTCTCTCCCGGGACAGCATGCCAAACTTGCTTATAATCAATCATCAGCTAAGTGTGAACTCTTGAAACTAACAAATAGGGTATTATTGTGTGATTTGGCTGCTAAACTTTTGACCATGACCTAAAATACTTGTAAATGTTTAGAGCATGCTAGTTAACAGTACTCTGTGCAACATAACAGTCAGTGTTTGTATTGATAGGCTTGTTTTTTTCCGGGTTTTACACTTACAAAATTTACATGAGAATGAGAAAACAGTGGTGTCCTAAACTCACAGTGTGGTCATTTCCATTTACTAAACACTAATTATCCAGCTATGCCTAGGTTTTTTCAGAAACCTAGGTTAACGCAGTTTTATTTCAGTTTCTGTTTGTCAGATTGGCATCCGCACTACTATGTGAGGATTCTGTATATGAAAAAAAAAATGTCTTAACACTTTTATCACTTTGTGGTGTTTTGTTGTAAAGCATACTGTAAAGAGAGCTGACAGACAGTGCCATACCACAAAACTCAATCTCATCAGTTGCTCCAGCAACTTACCTGCTGCTGAAATATCCATTTATGTCGACCCACCAGCTCAGCAAAGCATCTGTCTTTAAGACAATATGTGGGAGTCTGAAGGTTTGTGCGATATATCAAGTTGAGCTTCCCACACTAAAGCGCACATTGTCCGCTGCTGGATGATGTCCCGCTAACTTTGTTCCCCTTCAGACAGCTTATGAGTGCACACTAGAGAGGTGACCTCTTTAGCACACAGCTGCTTGATGGCCCTTTTATCCTCTTCATGCAGTTTTTCTTTCTGCTCAAAAGGTTTCAAAGAAAGTGCAGCACCAACCGTCCATAAAGGATGTTCTTATACTTTGTGATGAAGTGAAAGTTTTAGAGTCTCGTAGGTGACATTGACTGCATTTACATGCACATGAATATTCGGATTATTATTGTGATATAGTCATATTCACATTCAGTGATGATCAATCTACATACTCTTTTTTCTTTTCCTAATTGCCTTGTGATTTTTTTTTTATTTTAAAAAAGATAACAATTTTCTTTGGCAGATATGCTAAGCCAAAATGAAACACAGGAATAATGTGCTCCAAAACTAAGGAGCCTCTGAGTGTGGAAAGTTGTTGAAAAAGATTGTAGAGAATTATCCAGTCACATGAGATCCATTTTTTAAAGCAATATTGATAGGCTATGAACAAAAGTATGGGTGTTTACCAATGCAATCCCACAGCAATTCGTAACTTTTTGATTTAGTGGTTTATTTGTATGAATTCGTACAATCTAATTCGTACAATTTAGTACGATGTGCTCATCACCCAATGACGGTAGTGTTTAGGGGCGGGGTTGGGTGCCACGCCTCCTTTTTAAAATAGTAAATTTTTGTACGAGTCAACCCACTAAATTGACAAAACATGAAATACTTACGTTTCCTCGTGAGATCAGGCTGGTGTTTACATATAAGCAGTGGTGGAGAGAGTACTGAAAAATCATACTTAAATAAAAGTACCATTACTTACCTAATAATCTAGTGCGAGTAGAGTAAAAGTATCTGTTTTAAATATTACTCAAAGTATGAGAAAAAGTAGACCTTGAGTATTACAATGTAAAAAGCTGTTGTGTTTACATGTAATTTGTGGATGTGTGTAAACGTAAGATTCTGTAGTGCATTTAGTTATTGCCCAGCAGGCACACAACATCGTAAGATGGTAATATTAAGTTAGATTTAGGTTGTGATGTCAGGTGACCATAATTCAATGTCTAGCCAGCGTGTAAGGACAACGTTATTTTAATGCTCAATAACAACATCAAATGACGTTGATATTTGGTCGATTTTAGGTTGTGTTAGAAAGTGACTAAAATCCAACGTCGAGCCAACATCTTAAACCAGCGCCATATTGACGTCAAATACTGACATTCATTCGTCAGGTACGGCAACTAAAATCCAAGGTTTGAGAGACGTCATAGTGGTAACATCCACACAATGTCAAGCTGTAACATCATTAGACGTTGATATTTGGTTGCTTTTAGGTTGGGCATTGGACATAAACGTCGTTGGCCTGACGTTGGGTTCTGATGTCAATCTGATTTTCATTTCCAAACAAAATGCAATATCCCCATAATGTTAGGGTTCAACGTCAATCTGACGTCATGTTGACATCTTGCACCTGCTGGGTGTTTAAGACCATTTCGGTCATCATACCGTAACCATGGGTCTCTGGGTCAACATCTTCTTGGACACTTTTAATGCTTCCAAACAGTTTGCTGCAATCATAAATTGCCCATGTCTTGAGGTAGTTCATTATGCTGTGATTTACCTTCTATGTGTGATTTGATTGGACAGAAATCACAGGACTGATTTTTATAATCCCCATAGACAGAACAAATAAAGTAGTGACTACAGGTTGAAGGAAAGTAGTGGAATTAAAGTACAGATACTGCACTAAAAATGTACTAAAGGGAAAGTAAACACACGTTTTTTTAAAACTACTTAGTAAAGTACAATTACTGAGGAAAAACTATTCAATTACAGTAGTTTGAGTATTTGTAATTTGTTACTTTACATTACTGCATATAAGTTAATGAGGTTATGTTTAATGTAAGAGACACACCAAGTCGATGTCAAAGAACCAGTGGCTTC
Organism: Danio tinwini; assembly: GCA_903798205.1. NCBI lineage: Eukaryota > Metazoa > Chordata > Actinopteri > Cypriniformes > Danionidae > Danio > Danio tinwini. The sequence continues at coordinate 6,050,279 of CAIGQZ010000643.1, read as the reverse complement.
AAACTGTTGTTGACTCAAATTGGTGCCATATGGGTCAAAATACAGTTGCTGAGAAAGCTTAATGCACTGCAACTTAAGAAAACACATGCATAGAAAAAAAAAAACATTAGTTGAAACATTGGTTTGACAGCACATGTGATGGAAATCCTCACAACGCAAACACAAAAAGAAAAAACTAACTGCAAATCCTCACAATGCAAACACAAATGGAATGGCACGCTGCAAATCTTCACAACACATGCAAATAGCATGGTCCAAAGTGGAAATAGGGGACGAACTGAAAAAAGTGAAGGACCCTGCTGGGATTTGCTTAGTGAAGTTTATTTCTCAACTAATATCGAGAGGATCACGTGCTTATGATTGCTTGCAGCTGGCCCCGCATTATCCAATTTATGATTCACTAATCAGACGATTCCTAAGCCACTTTAAATGCCGTAAGTTCCATATCACAGCCATCTTCGTTTTGAAGAATCCCCCCTTCCACCCCTACTCCTCCTCCTTCTTTCCTAGATAGGTGGTATGGTGGCCCAGTGGTCAGCACTGCTGCCTCACAGCAAGAACGTCACTGGTTCTAGTCCTTACCAGGCCAGCCGATGTTTCTGTGCTGAGTTTACACGTTCTCCCCATACTCACATGGGTTTCCCCCAGGTCCCCCGGTTTCCTCTCACGGTCCAAAAACATGCAACTTAAGTTAATTGACTAATCTAAATCAGCACCATAGACATGCTCCTAGTAAGTAGTTATCTCTTAATAACAATCACTATCTGTTCATTAGCTACTACAACCGGGGAGTTCTCAAGTTCTACCTGAGCTCAAACTCCCCTCCCCTCCCCTTGCAAACGGGAGGGAGCCCTGGGCTCGAGGATCTTATGAGCTCAGGGTTCTCTCCCGGGACAGCATGCCAAACAAGCTTTATAATCAATCATCAGCTAAGTGTGAGCTCTTCAATTGTGCTGTGATTATTTGTCAGCAAAGATGTAGGTGAGGTTTTTTGTTTGTTTTAACACCCTTTTAAACACTATTTTAGCCTTTTGCATATTATTAACCTAAATAAACTGATGATTAAGTGTAAATTGTTATTAGATAACTAGATTATCTTACTATGCTCAACTAAATATGAGTTTAATAAAATAAGTTGACACTTGTTACAACGTGGTTGTTGGTGCCAGACGGACTGGTCTGAGTATTTCAGAACCTACTGATCTACTGGGATTTTCATTCACAACCATGGTTTACAGAGAATGGTCCGAAAAAGAGAAAATATCCAGTGAGCGGCAGTTCTGTGGGTGCAAATGCTTTGTTGATCCCAGAGGTCAGAGGAGAATGGCCAGACTGGTTCCAGCTGATAGAAAGGCAACAGTAACTCAAATAAGCACTCGTTACAACCTGCAGAAGAGCATCTCTGAACACACAACACGTCCAACCTTGAGGCAGATGGGCTGCAGTCCTGTCAGCTAAGAACAGGAAACTGAGGCTACAATTCACACTCCCTGCTGAAAAAAACAGAATATGCTGGTAAGGTATGTTTCGATGCTGGTATGCTGGTCTTGCTGGTTTAAATGCTGGTTTTGCTGGTCTCGATGCTGGTTTTGCTGGGCTCAATGCTTGTCTTGCTGGTTTCAATGCTGGTCTCAATGCTGGTCTTGCTGGCCTGAGTGCTTAAAACCAGTAAGACCAGCATCGAGACCAGCAAAACCAGCATTGAAACCAGCAAGACCAGCATACCAGCATCAAAACAGACCTTACCAGCATATGCTGTTTTTTTCAGCAGGGCAGGCTCACCAAAATTGGACAATAGACGATTTGAGAAACATTGTGATGAGTCTCGATTTCTGTTGTGACATTCAGATGGTGGGGCCAAACTTTTGGCATCAACAACATGAAAGCATGGATCCATCCTGCCTTGTATCAACGGTTCAGGCAGGTGGTGGTGGTGCAATGATGCATGGAATTTTTTGGCACAGTTTGGGCCCATGAATACCAATTGAGTAACACGCCATGTCATAAAGTGTGAATCACCTTATAGCTCGTTTCCACTGACTAGTACGGTACGGGTCGGTACGCTTTTATGGCCGTTTCCACTGTCAAAAGGCCTACCAAACCAGATCGTACCATACCACTTTTTCGACACCCTTTCGAAAGGGTACCAAACACGAGAAAGGGTACCAAAAGGGTCCCAAAGGCGAAGCTAGATGCACAGCTAAACGCTATTGGTTTACAGAGATATGTCACAAGCTCTTGCAACAAGCCAGAATGAAAACACAGGAGCCGCTATGTTTTAATGCACAGCCGAGAGACTATATATACATATAATAACAAGCCCTGTTCGATCTGGACTCAAATGAACATTGTCGTCGTCTTGATGAACAGCCACAAAGCCAAAAAAAAGAGCAGATTTTACCCTGTGCCCCGTAGTTTTTTATGAGCCAGTCTGAAGCGCGAGCAGTTTTGCTTTTTTTTAAAACTTTTTTTATATCTGAAATAACAAACTTCTTGAGCTGATGATAATAACGTGCGCTTGATTATTGACGTGCTTTTAAAACCTGATCCTGTCAGAAACTGACAAATGCGAAAGTGACGAGCCAAATACAAAAGGAGAAGCCGGAAAAAAAAGAGCACATTATTTTTTCAGCAAACGTGAACAAACTGCCATGTTTAACTATTATCAACACCTTTTGGACTATTATGAACTCTAATGATGGAGTTACTCTAACAAGAGGCTACACGTGCTGCTGAAGATTACAGACACAATTAATCATGAGATGTTTGCACTGACTGTGGGCTCTATTTCCTGCTGTTTTGAATCTAAATAAGGACTAAATGTCTGCTGTGTGTAGTTTTTCTGTTATTGGTAACCTATCAGAGACTGTAAGGGTCTGTATGTGTTCATATATGTTGCATTTATTTATTTATTTTATATAATTGCAGACGTTACAGTAGGCTACTTCACACTATCATTGATCTGCAGTTATAATCAACTCATGTTCATAGAAAAGTTTGTAATAAACATTCATACAGAAGTATTTATGTGTGTGAAGCATCTGTTTTGTGAGAAGTGCTTCTCATATGATATGTGAGCAAAAATGACGTTGACTGCAACTTTCTGTTGTACACCACCCCCACCAAAAGGGTACCATTGGTACCCTTTAACAGTGGAAACGCAAGCCTGATAAAGGTGACCCGTACCGACCCGTACTGTACCGTACTGTACCAGTCAGTGGAAATGAGCCATTAGACTAGTTTCTTAAACATGACAATGAGTTCACTGTACTCAAATGGCCTCCACAGTCACCAAATTTCAATCCAACAGAGCACCTTTGGGATGTGGTGAAACGGGAGATTCACATCATGGATGTGCAGCCGACAAATCTGCAGCAACTTCGTGATGCTATAATGCCAATATGGAGCAAAATCTCGGAGGAATATTTCCAGTCCCTTGTTGAATCTATGCCATGAAGGATTAAGACATATATAGTCAGAAATATTCAGCAACCCCTTATATTTTCCTCAAACAACAAACTTCAAACTACATAAATATAATTTTCCTTCAAAAATGCCTGTATTCATATCCCTTATACTGCGTATCAACTACACATATGTCTATATAAAGATGGTAATGCCATAATATTGCATCGTATCCAGTTAGGTAATAGACTTTCATTGTGTTTTGCTTTTGCACATGGCACAACATATTCAGATGTAATACATCACAGGGCCGGATAAGAAATCTCGCTGTTTAGTATGAAGTCTCCCCTTGAGAAGCTGAATGTTATCAGTGTTTGTGGGTTGAGTTATGAGTGCAGGGAATACGGTCTGCAGATAATTCATGGCGAATCAAACGCAGGCGCTCATGAGGTCATGAGTCCCACGAGGAACAACAACAATAGAGCAGTGAAAAAGTGACCAAACCCGAGAGAGAGCGAGAGACGACATTGACCAAATAAAACTCAAAAGATGACGTTTCCCGTGAGCTTTCTTTCAGATGCGCCGCAGTAGATCACGGCAGTCACTTCTGGAAAAAAACAAAAAACATTTTCTTCCTCCACAAAGAAAAGCATGCTTATAGCATTTAAAGATTAACAAACCGTTAACTAAGACTTTTTGATCAATAAACTGCTAATTAGCTGCTTATTAAAAGTTAATTAGTAGGTTTAGGTATTGGGTAGGGATGTAAAATAAGATCATACTTTATAAGTGTTACTAAATAGTTAATATCTTAATAATAGAAAGGTAATAACCTATGTTAAAAATTGCATGAAAGGCACCTTGTGAAAACGTACCCTTTATACATTTCTGGAGATCGTAAATTATGTAGCCAAAGCTACGTATGACTGCATTTCATCTTTAAAACAAATGCTACGTGGCGGTACAACGTCGCTGATGGCTTCTGTTATTTTTTTTGGGATACCAGCTGACCGCTTACCTCCATACGTACGGCATTTCCGCTGCTACCAGTTTGTCCAGTGGCTCGCCGTGTAAGTCAGCAGACTTGAGACGCACAGAGGAGTTGACCGCAATGACAGGGTTCGAGTCTGGCAAAGAACAGTTTAAAAAAGTAGGTAAAACAAAAACAGAATGTGGTAAAATCTGAAAACGTGGTAAAAATCAGCCAGTCGTGAGAGCTTTTGTTATTCTGGATTGCTTTTGGAAACTCTATCGGTTGGGTTTAGGGAAGGCAGTGGGTAGGGTGATTGGTTGGTCAGTCATCCAGTCAAGAGTAGCCTTTGGTGGATTTACACAAGAACAGTAAGCGCGAATGCAGGGTATTCGCGGGGTCTTAAAAAGTCTTAAATCTGAAATAATGTATTGTAGGTCTTAAATATGTTTTTAACAGGTCTTAATTTTCCTTTGTTCATGTATAGCCACCAAATCTGGCTATTAACACCCAGACAATCAATATTAATCCATCTCGATGAAACGTTTTATTTAAAAATAGCATTTAATTACTTTCCTTAAAGTAAAATTTTGCTTAAAAAGGATACTGAGCTGAGCTATATTTTATATTATTAAATTATTAATATTGTAGACTGAAGGACTTGACAGCTATGTTTTGTTCTATTCTTATTAAGGGTTAAAGGGAAAGGGAATGAATTTATTTGAAAATTAATACAAAATATTCAAACAAAATGTGTTAATATATTATTAAATGTATTAAATTACTATTTTTTTTGATAGGGCAAGTGAAAATTCTACTCTAACCAATCTGGGATATTCTGAAAAAAAAATCCTTAGCATTTTCACCTGTACAAAAAAATTTCCTTCATAATGGTCTTAAAAAGTATTCAATTTAACTTGGTGAAACCTGTAGAAACCCTGGAATGGCACTCGTGAGAGAAATTTGAGATCTGAAAAAGCAATGTGGATTCGCAAAAACAAAAACAGCAAAAAAAAAAAAAAAAAAAAAACGTAGCCCCTGGGAGGTATTTGGCAATCTCCAGAAATGTATACAGGGGTACATATCAATAATCAGCCCGGGTTAGAAAATTTTTACTTAAACTTATTGTTGTTGTTGTTGGCAGAATCAGATTTATTCATTTATTTAATGTCAGCATCAAGTGTATCTTCATGCCAATCTCAAAAACAAAAAAAATCTGAAGGCATTTCAGATAATCTTTTTTTAAAAAGTAAATAGTTTAAACACCGGTGGCTCAGTGGTTAGCAATGTCACATTACAGCAAGAAGGTTGCTGGTTCGAGTCCCAGCTGGGTCTGGGCATCCGCTGCATAAAACATATGCCAGAATAGTTGGTGGTTCATTCCGCTGTAGCGACCCCTGATGAATAAGGGACTAAGCCAAAGGTAAATGAATGAATGAATGTTTAAACACACCTCTGAATAAATTTGTTGTCTATTTATGTACAATAAAAAACAGCACAGTCCAGTAAATTATGCTTTAATAGTCAGCTTGAAAAGTAAGGCATCAGTAAAAACAGAATATTATTTCATTTCATACTTCATTTAATCCTCAAACACGACTTATACTGCAGCCCTTAATTTGTCCATTATGGATTTTTTTTGGGCATGAAGGTATCTTAAAAGGATTGACAATATATATAAAGTGCATCCTAAATAAAAAATCTATAAATTTATATATTTAAATATTTAAATATTCATACCTCTAAAATACAAATAAAAATGCTTTTCATTTTAATTTTCTCCCCCTTCATTTCCTATGGGACAAGTGGCAAATGTAGCCAAGTTGAATTACTCTAATGATAAAAAATTATTATTTTTATTAATAATAATTATTATTATTATGAAATTATTATGCCAAAATATGTCAACATAGGTTCATTTTGAAAACGTAGCCCTATATACATTTCTGGAGATTGCAAATTATGAAGCCAGAAGTATGTATGGCTGCTTTTCTTCTTTGAAATGAAAGCTACAGGGTGGTATGACACTGATTCTTTTCATGCTTACCAGCTGACCACTTACCTCCATGTGGACAGGTACGTCGGTGAACACAGAGACACAGAGCGGAGCTGACCTTGATGAAGGGGAACAGGTAAAACAAACAAAAGGCAAAAAATAAAATAAATAAGTAAATAACAGGGTGAGAACTAAATACGTGGTAAAAATCAGGCTGCCGTGAGGGCTTTTCTTTTTCTGGGTTGCTATTTAAAACTGTCGGTTGGGTTTAGGGAAGTGGGTGGGCGGGCCAATCAATGTTTTTGAAAACACTATTGGTTGGGTTTAGGGAAGGAGGAGGGTGGGTCAGTCGATCGGTCATTCAGTCAGTCAGTGGACAGCGGCCTCTGGTGGATTTATGTGAGAACAGCAGGCGTGAATGGCACCTGCAAGAAAAATTTGAGATCTTAAAAAGAGTAGAAGAAACTTTCAGAAATGAAGGTCACTGAAAAAGTTGACGCTGTCTTATAGAAAGTTGCAGAATTGTCTAGAGGTGTCTGAGATATATACAGTATTTTGCCTATAAAATGTCAACATAGGCTAATTTTAATAAACGTAGCCCTATATACATTTCTGGAGATCGCAAATTATGTAGCCAGAAGTATGTTTGGCTGCTTTCCATCTTTGAAATGAAAGCTACAGGGTGGTATGACGCCGATCCTTTTCATGCTTACCAGCTGACCACTTACCTCCGTGTGGACAGGTACGTCGGCGAACACAAAGACACAGAGCGGAGCTGAACTTGATGAAGGGGATCGAATCCAGCAAAGAATGTTTCCCAAAAAGCAGGTAAAACTAAAACAAAAGCCAAAAAATTCAATATGTAAATAACAGGGTGAGAACTAAATACGTGGTAAAAATCAGGCTGCCGCGAGGGCTTTTCTTTTTCTGGATTGCTATTTAAAACTGTCTGTTGGGTTTAAAGAAGTGGGTGGGCGGGCCAATCGGTGCTTTTGAAAACACTATTGGTTGGGTTTAGGGAAGGAAGAGGGTGGGTCAGTCGATCGGTCATTCAGTCAATCAGTTGACAGCAGCCTTTGGTGGATTTACGTGACAACAGCAGGTGTAAATGGCACTCGCAAGAGAAATTTGAGATCTTAAAAAGAGTACACAGCGGCCTCTGTTGTTTTCACAAAAGCGAAAACTGCAAAAGAAAGTACCTCCTAGGATGTATTTGGCACTTTCCAGAAATGTATATAGTGGTGCGTTTTCAGAATGAGCCTGGGTTGAAAACTGTTATAGGGAAGCTTAAGGGTTAAAAATAAAGCATATTTGAAATGTTGTTTTATGTTTAACCAACTTATGATAACACACACATTTCATTGAGCTCTTTTAGATATTTAGTACACAATATATCTATTTTCTAAATGATTTGCAAAGTGATTCAGATCTTAAATAGTCTGGTTTATGGTTCAAATGAATTGAAGAAACTTTCAGAAATGAAGGTCACTGAAAAAGTTGACGCTGTCTTATAGAAAGTTGCAGAATTGTCTAGAGGTGTCTGAGATATATACAGTGTATATGAATTGTGATGTCAATGAGTTCAGTGAAGTGTTGGGTGTATTTAGCCATTCTAACCGGAGCATCCGCTGTGTATCATTCATCACGAGCAGAAAAGCAAGAAATCTAACACGGGCATAAAAGTGATTATTTTGGAGAAGATGAGAGTGGGACATTTCATCTCAAAGAAACGACGCTTTCAAAGCCTCGGCTAGACACATTCATCTGAGTGAAAAGAATCACATCTGGGTCTTTCTTGCTTTTTATTCTTGCAACCAAACACCAGGCGTCTCAATCTGTCACTGTGTGAATTGTTGCAGAAACTGTAATGACAATTTATGCCGTGTGATTAAACATATTTTACTTCCATTTCTACCAGAGATGGTGGTGTAAAATAAGGCCACATACGAATGAACCTATATGGCTGGTCAAAAAAAAAAAAAAAAGAGAAAACAATCAATTTTTCAGTCATAAATTAAGGTCAGTGGTGCGGCAAAACTCCTCACAGATTATATATGGAGTACAGACATTGATTTCTTTAAAGCGGTCATAGAGTGAATTGATTCAATAAGTTTAATTGTTCTCTGATATCTGAATCGGTATGTGCCTTAGAGAAGTAAAAAATATCCTGATGTGTTTTATAAATGCGAAAGTATAAATTACCCATATAATGAAATCTCTCTATCTCTCTTTCTCTCTCACTCTTGTGGGTTTAAAGTTACCATTTAAAGTTTTTTTTTTATTTTTTTTCGTGATGTACATCCACTTGACATGGTCCTAAAATGAGTAGAGTGGTGCATGATTTCATCCTTTGGGAACTGATTGGATTGTTGGTAGGTGGGTGTTGCTAACAAAATCAAACAAGATTGACAATTAAGTGTTAGCACCACCCTAAAGGACTAATATTCCCACCAGAAATGAATGATAGCTCTTCCCCAAAGGAATGAGATCCCCACCCTAAATAACTTATATTCAACCCTTAATGCATAATAGCCCCACACAAAATTATTGATATCCTCACCCTAAATAACTGTTATCCCACACTAAATCAATGAGTACCCCACCCTAAAGTACTTATAGCCCCACCCCAAATTAATGATAGCACCACCCTAAAGGATTGATATCTCCTCGCTAAATGATTGATAGCCCCACCCCTAAGTACTTATAGCCCCACTACAAATTAATGATAACCACACCCTAAAATACTGTAATCCCCACCTTAAATTACTGATAGCCCCACCCAAAATGTATGATAGCCCCACCCTAAATTAATAATAGCCCTATCCTAAATGACTTATAGCCCCACC
>CAIGQZ010000643.1:5994274-6038028 GCA_903798205.1 Danio tinwini | reverse complement strand
ATATATATATATATATATATATATATATATATATATATATATACAGGGAGTGCAGAATTGTTAGGCAAATGAGTATTTTGACCACATCAACCTGTTTATGCATGTTGTCGTACTCCAAGCTGTATAGGCTTAAAAGCCTACTATCAGTTAAGCATATTAGGTGATGTGCATCTCTGTAATGAGAAGGGGTGTGGTCTAATGACATCAACACCCTATATCAGGTGTGCATAATTATTATGCAACTTCCTTTCTTTTGGCAAAATGGGTCAAAAGAAGGACTTGACAGGCTCCGAAAACTCAAAAATAGTGAGATATCTTGCAGAGGGATGCAGCACTCTTAAAATTGCCAACATTTTGCCATATTTCAGAGCTGCAACATCACTGGAGTACCCAAAAGCACAAGGTGTGCAATACTCAGTGACATGGCCAAGGTAAGAAAGGCTGAAAAACCACCACCACTGAACAAGACACACAAGCTGAAACGTCAAGACTGGGCCAAGAAATATCTCAAGGTTTTATGGACTGATGAAATGAGAGTGAGTCTTGATGGGCCAGATGGATGGGCCCTTGGCTGGATCGGTAAAGGGCAGAGAGCTCCAGTCCGACTCAGACGCCAGCAAGGTGGAGGTGGAGTACTGGTTTGGGCTGGTATCATCAAAGATGAGCTTGTGAGGATGGAGTCAAGCTCAACTCCCAGTCCTACTGCCAGTTTCTGGAAGACACCTTCTTTAAGCAGTGGTACAGGAAGAAGTCTGCATCCTTCAAGAAAAACATGATTTTCATGCAGGACAATGCTCCATCACACGCGTCCAAGTACTCCCCAGCGTGGCTGGCAAGAAAGGGTCTAAAAGAAGAAAAACTATTGACATGGCCTCCTTGTTCACCTGATCTGAACCCCATAGAGAACCTGTGGTCCATCATCAAATGTGAGATTTAGAAGGAGGGAAAACAGTACACCTCTCTGAACAGTGTCTGGGAGGCTGTGGTTACTGCGGCACACAATGTTGATGGTGAACAGATCAAAACACTGACAGAATTCATGGATGGCAGGCTTTTGAGTGTCCTTGCAAAGAAAGGTGGCTATATTTGTCACTGATTTGTTTTTGTTTTGTTTTTGAATGTCAGAAATGTATATTTGTGAATGTTGAGATGTTATATTGGTTTCACTGGTGAAAATAAATCATTGAAATGGGTATATATTAGTTTTTTGTTAAGTTGCCTAATAATTATGCACAGTAATAGTCACCTGCACACACAGATATCCTCCTAAAATAGCTCAAACTAAAAACTACTTCCAAAAATATTCAGCTTTGATATTAATGATATATATATATATATATATATATATATTAGTGCTGGGCAAAATGAAATGTATGTTTGTCGTTCAACAATGTTGCTCATTTAACTAGTTTTAAATAAAAAAATATTTTTATTGTTGAATGTTTATTTTTTGTGTACATTTTAGTATGCACAAATGTATTTAAATTTGCTGAACCACATCGAACAATGCAAGTATGCGCTTTTGCCCTTCTGACCTGCTGTCTAATGCACTTCTCCAGTGTTGTCTGAGGCGTGAAGAAACGCATTTACATAATCCGCTCATTGAGATCCAGCCTGATTTGCAGAGAGCAGCTAATAGACAGATCGCACATATAGATTAGACGCTCTCGTCTGGACCAACTGTTACGCAAAACAATTATTTCTCAGCCGGTGTTGTACATCATCAGCATCTTGCATCTATTGAACTGATGTCTTCTTTTCAAAATGTTCAATTTCTCATTTGTAAAGGGGATGCAATGAATAATTTAATAACCAGTTTGTGTGTGTGTGTGTGTGTGTGTGTGTGTGTGTGTGTGTGTGTGTGTGCATGCGTGCCTGTGTGTAAATGCACTGACAACAAGGCAGCATAATGAAATCAATATAATCAAACGCAGCCAAGCACGCGGCGCCATAAACGCTGTTTCAGCATGTCCACAGTGTGTTTAAAGAACAAATACATTGAAATTTCTCATGCTCTCATCACCTCTACAAGGTTATCTGTATCAGCGCCACCGCATATCCGTCCCGATCAACGCTTTGGCTTTCGCTGATGCCGGTTGTTATTTTCTAATTTCGCTGCTACATTCGCTGACTTTCAGATCCTCATAAGAGGTCCATTTGGCCTGCGCTGGATATTAGATGAGGACATAATTCACCTTTATATTTAGCTAATGACCTCTGTGTGAAGATAAAAAAGGCCAGTTAATTCTTCCAGATTGCATTACAGCTTGAGAAATGGTACGAAGGGGAATTTCAGGGGACACATTTTGTGCAGCAGCAGACCACACCGGGTGCCACTCCTGTCAGCTAAGAACAGGAAACAGGCTACAATTCACACAGGCTCACCAAAACTGGATAATAGAATATTGGAAAAATGTTGATCTGATGAGTCTCGATTTCTGCTGTGACATTCAGATGGTGGGGTCAGAATTGGCGTCAACAACATAAAAGCATGGATCCATCCTGACTTTTATCAACGGTTCAGGCTGGTGTTGGTGTAATGATGTGAAGGGTATTGTCTTGCCACACTTTGGGTCCATTAGTACCAATTGAGCATCGTGTCAACACCACAGCTTACCTGAGTATTGTTGCTGACCATGTCAGCAAAGACCCACAAATTTAAACAAGTCAGAATTCAGCTCAAAATCAGACCCACAGTGATAAACGAGGTTGAAATTCAACCCGATTCAAAGGAGAGTTGAACGAGTCAGAATTTGACTCAAAGTCTGACCCAAAGAGTTAAACGAGTCCAAATTCGGCTCAAAATCAGACCCAAAAAAGTTGAACAAGTGAGAATTTGTCTCAAAATCAGACCCAAAAAGTTGAATGAGTCAAAATTCAACTCAAAATCAGACCCAAATTACCTAAAGAGTTGAATAAGTCCGAATTTGGCTCTAAATTGGACCAAAACACTGAAATAGTTGAACGAGTCAGAATTTGGCTCAAAATCAGAACCAAAGTCCCAAAGAGTTCAAAATCTAAAAAATTGGCTCAAAATCTGCTCAAAATCTGACCCAAAGAGTTGAACAAATCAGAATTCAGCTCAAAATTTGACCCAAAGAGTTGAATTAGTCAGAATTCTGCTCAAAATCTGACCCAAAGAGTTGAAGGAGTAAGAATTCGGCTCAAAATCTGACCCAAAGAGTTGATCAAATCAGAATTCAGCTCAAAATCTGACCCAAAGAGTTGAATGAGTCAGAATTCAGCTCAAAATCTGACCCAAAGAGTTAAATGAGTCAGAATTCAGCTCAAAATCTGACTCAAAGAGTTGAACAAGTCAGAATTTGGTTTAAAATCTGACCCAAAGAGTTAAACGAGTCAGAATTCGGCTTGAGGCTGGAATTCAACCCGATTCAAAATAGAGTTCCAGTTAGAAAACGAGTCAGAGTTCAGTTCAAATTTAGACTCAAATAGTTGAACGAGTCAGAATTTGGCTCAAAATCAGACCCAAAGAGTAGAACGAGTCAGAATTCATCACAAAATCAGACCCAAAGACCCAAAAAATGAAACGAGTCAGAATTTGGCTTAATGCTAAAATTCAGCCCGATTCAAAGGAGAGTTCCAGTCAGAGAACGAGTCAGAGTTCAACTCAGAATTGGACCCAAATAGTTGGACGAGTCAGAATCTGACTCAGGAATCAGACCCAAAGACCCAAAGAGTTGAACGAGTCAAAATTCGACTCAAAATCAGACCCAAAATTACACAGTGTCTGGCTTAAGACGGCTTCGAAATGTCAAACTAACTATATTAAAACTCCATAAAGTGTCTCGAGTGTCATTTAAAATGTAAAAACATCCACAGCTCAAATTAAGAGAAGGAAAGGCCAGGCGTTTGAGCATCTTTTGCACTGTGTATGTGGCACAGGTGGAGTCTTCTTCGCCCGTGGCATTTTGACAGCTTGATAGACAGCCAGAGCGCTGTGATTTCTTTAATAGGATTTGACACCAAAGGCCAAACTAAAGCGAAGGACAACGAAACCACTGACATTTCTTCCCCGTTTGTGTGATCAATAACTGTGGCGAGGAGCAGACATGCTCCAAGAGCCCAATCTCATTCCTCACAACCATATTTTTCCAGCTTTTCGTGCGACTGCGCTTCCACTCACCTGCTGGGAATTCAGATTTTGGTTTTGCTTTGCTATAGATCATTGCATTTTCAGAAGACCTTTTTCTTTGCCAGTGGACTGACGTTTAATAGTGCTTTGCATCATTCTGATATTCTGCTTCAGATCTGCGAATGAGAAAGTCTAGGAGTGTGTCTCAATCAGCTCTCTACACTCAAATGTTTTGCTGCTTGTTCAAACTACTTATTTATAATGTAATGAATCAACCAACGCAATATCACGACAATTCGTAACTTTTTGATTTAGTGGCTAATTCGTATGAATTTGTACGATCTATTTCGTGCAAATTTGTACGATTTACTCATCGCCCAATGACGGTTGAGGTTAGGGGTGGGGTTGGGTGCCACGCCTCCTTTTTAAAATCGTACATTTTTGTACGATTGAACTCGAACAAATCCGTATGAATTAGCCACTAAACTAACAAATAGTAAAATACTTACGTTTCCTGGTGAGATCAGGCTGGAATCAATACAATTCTTGAGATTTCCCAATTCCCCATTATTTTGGGGAATAATTTAATTGTTTTATGTAAATCAACTCAAATTAGTCTGAATTAAGCTCAAAATTGAACCCAAAGAGATAAACGAGTCAGAATTCAGCTTAAAATCGGATCCAAAGAGTTGAACAAGTTAGAATTAGGCACAAAGTCAGACCCAAAGAGTTAAACGTGTCAGAATTGAAAGAGTTGAATAAGTTGAGAACAAATTGAACGAGTCAAGAGTTAGGCTCAAAACTGAACCAAAAGACCCAAATAGTTGATCGAGTCAGAATTTGGCTCAAAATAATTTAATTGTTTTATGTTAAATCAACTTTAATAAAAAAAAGAAGCTAACTTATAGGGCTTTTACATCTGTAGATTGATTATTTTGTTCTGAAACAGGGATTGAAATTGTTACAATATTTATTTTTGTTTTTAGTGTGGTACATTTTTACACGGCAAAGTTTGTAAACGGACCAAAATAATCAAAACAAACTCTCCTCACATTGGTCAGATTCCCACGAATTCTGCTCAGCTGTCATACGTCATTATTTTGATTCATAATGATGAGCAATAATGCATTATAAGCGAAAAGGTGGTGCTTTTAATTCTGAATGGTGACACCCACAGACATCGTCACCAAATATAAATCAGAGTTAAGACTTTCTCATATAGTGCCTCATTTGAGCTGTCAAGGGTTGTAAAAATCTATTAATCAATTCAATTCAATTCAATTCATCTTTATTTGTATAGCGCTTATACAATGTAGATTGTGTCAAAGCAGCTTCACATAGAAGACTATAGTGAATTGAAAAGTGTCAGTTCAGTTTTCAGTGTTTAAGTTCAGTTTAGTTTAGCTCAGTTCAGTGTGGTTTAATAATCACTACTGAGAGTCCAAACACTGAGGAGCAATTCCATCGATGCGCAGCTCTACAGATCCCGAACCATGCAAGCCAGTGGCGACAGCGGCGAGGAAAAAACTTCACCAATTGGCGAAAGTGAAGAATTTAAAAAAAACCTCGAGAGAAACCAGGCTCAGTTGGGCACGACCATTTCTCCTATGGCCAAACGTCTTGTGCAGAGCTGCAGTCTAGGCGCAGTAGCTGGACCTCCGCGAAGACACGTCTGTCCTTGGAGCATCAGAGGAATCAGTCTTATGCTCTCCATCATGACCACCACAGCAGCAGCTCAGGATACGGCCTGGTCCGGGAGCATTGGGATCGTCTCGTCGCTGGTCTTGGATCGCATCAGTGGCACTGCATAGTCTCAGGGCCTCGAGATGAGTACCCCCGGGTGGAAATACAGAATAAGGAGAATAATTAGCGTAGCTGCTGTTCATAGTGTATATAAACAAGAAGCAAAATCGTGTGTGGGGCACATCATGCGTCATACCGCTATGTAATGCACTGAGTGTATGCTTTGCTAAAAAGATAGGTCTTTAATCTAGTTTTGAAGAGTGAGAGTGTGTCTGAGCCTCGGACATTATCAGGAAGGCTATTCCAGAGTTTAGGGGCCATAAATGAGAAGGCTCGACCTCCTTTACTCGATTTAGCTATTCTAGGAACTACAAGAAGCCCTGAGTTTTGAGATCTTAAAGAGCGGGTTGGATTGTAGCGAGACAAGAGGTTGGTTAGATAAACAGGAGCTAGATTATTTAAGGCTTTATAGGTAAGAAGCAATATTTTAAATTCAATACGAAACTTAACAGGCAGCCAGTGTAAGGAGGATAAAATTGGGGTGATGATCATATTTTCTAGACCTGGTAAGAACT
This sequence comes from Danio tinwini, assembly GCA_903798205.1. Taxonomy (NCBI): domain Eukaryota; kingdom Metazoa; phylum Chordata; class Actinopteri; order Cypriniformes; family Danionidae; genus Danio; species Danio tinwini. Next base: position 6,031,617 of record CAIGQZ010000643.1, on the reverse strand, counting down.
CTGGCAGCTGCATTTTGTACTAGCTGAAGTTTGTTAATAGAGGATGCTGGGCAACCAGCAAACAGAGCATTACAGTAATCCAGCCTAGAAGTCATGAAAGCATGCACTAGCTTTTCTGCATCTGAGATGGATAGCATATTTCGCAATTTAGCAATATTTCTTAGATGAAAGAAGGCAGTTTTTGTGACATGGGATATATGATTTTTAAAGGTTAAATTGCTGTCTTATATGACACCCAGATCTTTTATAGTAGAGCTAACGCTAACTTTGTATCCCTCTAATTGCAGGTCGAGTTGTGAGAACTGCTGTGTACAGGATTTAGGCCCAATAAGTAATAATTCTGTTTTGTCTGAGTTTAAGAGAAGAAAATTGTTGGTCATCCAGTCTTTAACATCTTTAATACACTCAGTTAGCTTAGACAGTTTAGACATCTCATCCGGTTTAGTTGAAATATATAATTGAGTATCATCTGCATAGCAGTGAAAACTGATCCCATGTTTTCTAATAATGTCCCCCAGGGGAAGCATGTATATTGTAAACAGCAGAGGGCCTAAAACTGATCCTTGAGGGACCCCGTACTTTACCAGTCTTACTTGTGAAAGTTGTCCATTAATATTCACAAACTGGTAACGATCAGCTAAGTATGACCTAAACCATTGAAGAGCCTGTTCTTGGACACCTGTAGAATATAAGCGGTCTATGAGAATATTGTGATCAATGGTGTCAAAAGCGGCGCTAAGATCTAATAGAACTAATAGTGAGATGCACCCTTGGTCAGCAGCTAAGAGTAAATCGTTGGTTATTTTCACTAATGCGGTTTCTGTGCTGTGATGAGGCCTGAAACCTGACTGAAACACTTCAAAAATATTGTTCATCTGCAGAAAGGAGCATAATTGGGTAGAAACAACTTTTTCTAGTATTTTAGACATAAACGGAAGATTTGAAATAGGCCTGTAGTTAGCTAGGTTGCTGGGGTCCAGTTGTGGTTTCTTAATAATAGGTTTAATAACAGCTAGCTTGTAAGGATTTGGAACATGGCCTAAAGCTAAAGAAGAGTTGATAACGTTAAGGAGAGGTTCTCCTATAACAGGTAGCAAATCTTTCAGTAATTTTGTTGGAATTGGATCTAACATACATGTAGCTGGTTTGGAACTATTTATAACTTTATCTAGCTCTTCCTGTTCTATGATTTTGAAGCATTGTAGGTTATTTTGATTCAGTGGAATGTTTACTGGATCTGGAGTATAAGGTGGTGCAGAAAGTTTAACATCTATTTTCTGTCTAAAGTCTTCTATCTTATCACTGAAAAAATTCATGAAGTCATCACTACTAATATGCGGTGGGACATTTTGTTCCAAGGATGACTGATTATTTGTTAATTTAGCAATGGTGCTAAATAAAAATCTAGGATTGTTATGATTATTTTCAATCAGTTTGCGGAGGTGCTCAGCCAATCAATCAATTAATCAATCAATCAGTCAATCGATATATTGGCTGTAATTTTTTGTAACATTTAATTAGTTTTTTTAAAACAAGAATAAGACATTTAATAACTTTGTTTTCATTATTAATTATGAGCTTAAAAACATTGGCTAGATTTATGCATTATAGGCTGACATAGGGAGAAATAACAGAGACTGCAGTCAGATCATGAAGCAAATTAAGGTGTCAGTGCAGAAATGAACAAAACAATAAGCCTAATACTAATACAAAATATGGAATGACGATATCCCGCCCAACTAAAAATTCTCATTCATACAGCCATATCCAGTGCATCCAGAAAGTATTCATAGCGCTTTACTTTTTCCACATTTTTTTAGTGTTACAGCCTTATTCCAAAATGGATTATATTCATTTATTTCCTCAACATTCTACAAACAATCCCCCATAATGACAATGTGAAAAAGAGTTTTTGAAATTGTTGCAAATTTATTAAAAATGAAAACCTGTAAAATCACATGTACATCAGTATTCACAGCCTGCAGAAGTTTTCCTATGGAAGAAAGTTTAAAATGACCTGGCATAGAGTAAGTGATGCTCCATTTATTTAGTTTTTTTTGTTAGACTGCTTTAAAGTTTGAAAAAGGCCATGAGAAAACCACCCTCAGACAGTGAATCCGGAGTTGTTCAGAGGTGATAAGCAAACTAAATATAGCCTGAACAACACAAACAAGCATTGTGACCACAGCGTTAATGCATTCCAGCTGGCCGGGACTGATAATTGACCCATCCTCGCAACTTATAACTGGAAAACAGGTACAATGATAAATCTCTGTGAGCAATCAGTCCGGTTTCAGAAAGCAACTCCCAAATAATAAATAAATAAAAAAACATGATTCCTTCGCACGCAGCAGCTTTTGAACAGAACAGAAGCTGGAACGTTAATAGAAACCTAAATTGCTTCTGGAGTTATAATTTGTTTTTCTCCATACCGTCATAGCCGTTGTGCCATTTTACTTTTTTTCTTTTCTTTTCAAGAAATACAATAACCAATTGTCCTGGGTTTCCTTTTTTGTTTTCCCCAAGTTCTCTGAAATTGATGAAAGTGCTGGTCAGGCTAGAAGTACTAAAGCACGATCGTTTGTTCTCCAAGCACTTCTGAAGGCACATATTCTCACTGTTATGAACTACACCAGAATTATTGCTTTAACACAGATTCCTTCTCACATTACTCTGGTAAAGTTAAATACTTCATGCACAACTGACGTCTGAATTATTAGCTCCCCTGAATTACTAGCACCCCATCTTCAACAAAATAAGATTTTTTTTTCTTTTCTGAACATCATAGTTTTAATAACTCATTTCTAATAACTGATTTATTTTATCTTTGCCATGATGACATAATATTTGACTAGATATTTTTCAAGACACTAGTATTGACACTAGCTTAAAGTGAAGTGACATTTAAAGACCTACCTATAGGTCAATTAGGCAAGTTAGGTTAATTAGGCAAGTCTTATAACTGTAGTATATATATATATATATATATATATATATACACGAAAATTCTGTCTGGTTCTTGAATCTGATATGATATTCTGCAAATAACAGCACTACTCCAGCTTCTTCACCCTTCACCCCTGTGTATTACTCTGCCCACATACAGCAACAAGGAGAGGACACTCTATAGTTTGACAAATATTGCTGCTGTTGGACAACATAATGTACTTTTGAGGCTTTTTTAGGTGAGAATGTAGTTGTTTAGATTGTAACTACACAAATTATTTATAAGGATAGTGCCTATTTTAAATATTTATAATTTCTGAGAGACAGCGCGTCGGGGGCCATTAGCCTGTCATTGAGCAGAGCAAAGACGTTGTCCATCCACAAGATAGCAACAGAGACCGCATAATAAGCCCTTAGAAGATTAAACCCAGCCTAATTTTAAACTGAAGCTGATTAAATCATTAATAAACATGTAAGTGACTTTCTATGTCGATCTCTATATTTTCTATGTTGTAGTGCTGTATTTATGCCATATAATTGTAATGTATTGAGCGTGAGATGGGACTCACCTATCAGGAATGTATGTATTTTGTGTTGGTCACTATTTATAATCCTGAGTTACTTTTTTGTTGGTTATCTGTTTGTTTCTAATGAGTCTCCTGTTTTGTTTAGTGCAGACTAGCTCAGTCAAAAGAAAGAAAGAAGAAACATCGGCATGTGTTTAGCGTTTTTCCTTATTGCAAACACAACAGTAATCTGCTAGTGTTTGCACTCCTTTTTTTTTTTTAGGGTTAATTATTGTGATCTCCCAATTGCAACAGAGAAATACTGGGAAATCTCTGTAGACTGATGGCATTTAATGCTGTTTAGCCTTATAATCTTAAAATGTGTGCAAAATCACCTGTTTTGTCATCACTTTAGACATTTTGCTAGAGATAGATAAATAGACAGAGAGACAGAGACAGACAGACAGGCAGGCAGGCAGGCAGGCAGGCAGACAGACAGACAGATAGATATACAGACAGACAGACAGGCAGGCAGGCAGGCAGGCAGGCAGATAGATAGATAGATAGATAGACAGACAGACAGACAGACAGACAGACAGACAGACAGATAGATAGATAGATAGATAGATAGATAGATAGATAGATAGATAGATAGATAGATACTAAACTTTCAAAACTTTAACTTTTTCTTTCCCTCAAATTCTTCAAACTGTGTCATAAACTGACACTGTAGCCTACAGATTAAAGCACATCCCAGACACAGACGTATCGAAAGCAAACGCATTCTTAAAATACAATTTCTCATGACAGTGATCGTGTTTCATATTAGATCTAAACTAAACTCCAAGGCATTATCTGTCAGAAATTTCCAAAGTCATTTAAATCACTGTCAGAATATTTCAGGAATTATGCAAAATGCATGATGCGACCAAAATCCTGCCGTTCTTATTATTACATCATGTTGTTCGGGATCGTTATGTGGTCAGCGTAATGAGAAGCCACATTTTATCACTCCACTGTAACATGCACAGATTCTCGCTGTCAAATTGCACAGGAATACTTGACTGGGTTTTAAAATTCATGGTGTCATTTCCAGCAAATGAGGATGCGGACTGTACCACTATGACAATGATAGGGGCTTGACATCAACAGCAGATAAGACTGAGATGAATTGAGTAAAAAAAAATGTAATGTGCACTCCATCACTGCACACTGTCTTCATGCAGCCGCTCTGAACTGACATGTGTCATAAAAGACTAAAGAGCAGTGATTCACATGTCAAGCTGAAACAGCCTCATTTTCCAGAAGGAATGTACTTTAGTGGACAGCTACCAATCTGCTGTGACACTTTCTTGCATTATTGAAGTTGTGAAAAAGCCAACACAGGCTCATTGGAAATACAAGTCTTAGCCTGTATATTTTTTTAGGAAATTGCAAAAACATACTTTTATGTTATGTTTATGACTGTAGTTTTTAGGTAAAATTAATGCTACAGGGCAGTATGACACTAACAAATTGTGTTCCTTTTCACATTAGTGATATTTAAAGGGACATACACTGAAAAAAATCATTCATTGGATTTTGGGATTTTTTGTTTTAAGGTAAGTGGTCGCAAAACAATTTATATGGGCTGAATTAAACAAACAAATTAAATTTACTAATGTTCCACTTTATATGTTTGTTTAAATTAAGCCCAAATAAATTGTTTGTGACCACTTACCTTTAGTCAATCCAATGATTCATGATCCAATGATTCAGTGTATTATTGATAAAGATTATTTGTGTGCAGTTCTTTGCACAATATCAAATAAATACCATGAAATAACTTAGAAGTGTCTATGATTTGTAATCAAACATGTTTGTGTCACCTAGCTATCTCCATACAAATAACATTTTTGCATGGTCAGTTTGCTCAGTAGCTCACCTTGTACTCAAGTTTAAGCCTTAAGCTCTTAAATTCAGACAAAACAGAATTATTACTCATTGGGCCTAAATCCTGTACACTCTCAACTCGACCTGCAATTAAAGGGATACAAAGTTAGCATCAGCTCTACTGTAACAGACCTGGGTGTTATTTTAGACAGCAATTTAACTTTTGAAATTTGTATCTCCCATGTCACAAAAATCGCCTTTTTTCATCTGAGAAACATTGCTAAGTTATGAAGTATGCTATCCATCTCAGATACAGACAAGCTAGTTTATGCTTTTATGACTTCTAGGCTTGATTACTGTAATGCTCTGCTCGCTGGTTGCCCAGCATCCTCTTGCCCAGCATAAACTTTAGGTAGCATAAAATGCAGCTGCCAGAGTTCTTAAAAATGTAGACAGCACCCTCTAGTGGCTTTGTCATCTGAAATGTGCAGGTAAAATCCCTAGGCGGAGACATGTATTTGCAACACACATTATCATGTTTTTAAGTGTATTATTGACAAATAAAGAATATTTGTGTGCAGATTTTTGCATAACACCAAATAAATACCATGAAATAACTTAGAAGTGTCTATGATTTGTAATCAAACATGTTTGTGTCACCTATCTATCTCCATACAAACAACATTTCTGGCAGGGTCAGTTTGCTCAGTAGCTCAGCTTGTACTCAAGTTTAAGCTTGGTGAAGCACGCTTCTACAAAAAAAAAAGTAAAAGCAATGTAAAATCATGGCAAAACTATGTGGCTGCAATGCATTTTTTTATGTTTGCTTATGACAACAATATTGGCTGGGTATGGGAAAGGACTTAGATCAGGGGTTTGCTAGATGATATGTGCGAAAAGCAGCATATAACATAACACACCTAAGTAACATATTTCAGATTCACAAAAAGAACAGACAGCACCCTCTAGTGGATTTGTCATTTAAAATTTGCATCGAAACTGATGTATTTTATGTTTTGCAAGGTAAAATACATAGGCTGAGACATGTATTTCCAATGAGCCTGGGCTGGAAAAAGTGATATTATTTTGCCACAGTGTTGCTATGGAAATGATTGTGCACACATATTGTGTGCATAACATTTTCATTAAAATCATGTCGATCTAAGCTGTTGCTCATGAGAAATGCTGTAGTAGTACAGTCACACAAATATATATATATATATTCTACCACCAAAGTCTGACAGTGAGAATTCAGTATATACTTGTGGACCCTTGTTATAGGTTCTGCAGTAATCCATAAAAAAATGATTCAGGGAGCATGAGAGTCCAGACCTTTACCTTATTAAGAATCTCAGGAATGTACTGGAGAAGACTTAGAGCAGTGGTCCGACTCAATCCCATCAGTCAATACAAGATCTTTGTGAAAAATGAATGCAACTCTGGACAGGAATAAAGGTTGTGACATTGCAGAAGCACATTAAAACCATGTCTCAATGAATGCATTCTGTAATCAAAACAAACATGGTCCAACTAAATATTATGTATATTATACATTAATACTATATATATTTTATATATATATATATATAAATGGCGAAAAATCCTATATGACGGTAACAGTTTGATTGTGGTGTTTACTTCAATAATGCCACTAATATCTGCATACTCCACGTCTTAATTCCATTTCTGTTTAGTTCAGTTATGACTTTAGTCAGATTAAGGTCATCAGAAATCTCAGTTTGGAGCTTATGTAGGCCTACAGTTCAACATTCATGTTTAACTGAGTAAACAGTGAGTAAACACAAGTACATCTTATTGAACATCGTTTATTTTCATCACCAATTATCATAGTAGAACAGTTTCTCAAGCAGTTTGTGATGCATTTTGGAAACAGGAGATGAGCCCCTGGTCTAATGCGCCACCTGGCTTGGGAAACCCGTTCTCAAAGACTTACTTTAGTCATTATTTGGGTAGCACACATATTCTGAATGCCTTCGGCAGAATTCAAGTGAGCTATTTTAATCTAGATTCATTCCAAGATTACAGTGAGATTAATCTACATTAAAAAAAAGAAAAAATATGCCCACTAATTTCTACTACTCAAAATAAGTAAAGTTTAACAATTTACACCACAAGCCACAATGAGATCATCTCTAGAATTTAACCATAAACGGCCTTAAAGGTATAGTTCAGCAAAACTGCTCACTCTCACTCTCTGGTTAGACACAGAATGACTCTTTTGTCTGTTGCTATGCAGTTGCTAAGGTATTCAAGGTGGTTAAGAGGATGTTGTCAGGGAGTTGCTATTCAGTTATAGGGCGCTGGGTGCTTAGTGCTGCGGTGTTCAGAAAGCAAACTGCTGCTCAGCGTTCTTACATTATTCAGGTTGTGAACTTTGAAGGATCTGCCGACACTTGGACTCCTTATGATAATGTTGGTGGTTGCTGCAGTCAGGCTGAATGTGCTAGAGTAATGATGCGGACGTTCAGCACAGCCTGCAGCCAATAATAGTAAACGAGGCGCTGTCTGATTCTGGCCGTCCTCATCCACAAACCCTCAGCCCGAGCGTCTGCTTTCTTCTCAAATGTGCTCTCTCAATTTTGGTCTTGACAAGGTAATTCCTTTATTGAGGAGAAAAATGAGCTTGAGCTGCAGCGTCTTGCGGGTCGTTCATGGTCCAGAGGGCCTACTGTGACACGTCATGTTTTGCAGTGAAGAATGGTGCATGTTTGCAGGCGTGAATTTACACGGCACTCATGCAAATGATCTTCGACGGGTTTGAGGCGGCATTATTCACACGCCGAGTTTGTGTTTTCATTTCATTTGACCCGCAGTAGATTTATTCATATTCCGAAGAACATGTTTGCCCGCACAGAAGATATAGTGTCCTGTTTTTTAAGTGTTCTAAGTGAAAGCTGGATGTTATAGATCTTGGCAGGGTGTTACTATTTAGTTTCTAGTGTGTTTTGGATAGTTCCAAGCACAATTAGTTTATTCCATAGTGTTTACTTTATTCTGGATGATGGCTAGGATGTTATAAGTTGTTTCCAAACAGACTTGAGGACATTGTTTAGTGCTTACTAGGATCTTATAAATGTTGCAAGGGTGCTATGGTTCTAAGGGTGTTATTGGAAAGTTATTGTAAAAAGTAAAGTAAAAGAAAGTACTGACGCTGCTATGATGATCGCATCAGCCCCAACTTCAGACACGCCCTCTGTCAAGCGTTGACGTTGAAGCCCCGTGTGAATGGGGCGTCATTGTTCAGTGCTTACTATGATTTTATAGATGTTGCCAGAATGTTCCTATGTAGTTTTAGTGCATTTTGGATGGTTTCAAGGCTGTTGCAGGATCATTGGTGTTTTCCATAGTGTTTACTGTATTCTGGATGATGGCTAGGATGGTATAGGTTGTTGCCAAAAAGACTTAGGGCATTGTTCAGTGCTTACTAGGATTTTAAAGATGTTTACAGGGTGTTACTATGCAATTTATAGTATGTTCTGGATGGTTCCAAGGCTGTTATAGGACCATGATTGTATTCCATAGTGTTTACTGTATTATGCATGATAGCTAGGATGTTACAGGTTGTTGCCAAACAGACTTGAGGACATTGTTCAGTGATTACTAGAGTTTTATAGATGTTGCCAGGGTGTTACTATGCAATTTATAGTATGTTCTAGATAGTTCCAAGGCTGTTATAGGATCATTATTGTATTCCATAGTGTTTACTGTATTATAGATGATGTATAGGATGTTATAGGTTGCTGCCAAACAGACTTGTGGCATTGGTTAGTGCTTACTGGGATTTTACAGATGGTTACAGGGTGTTACTATGTAGTTTATCGTCTGTTCTGGAAAGTTTTAAGACTGTTGAAGGACTATTAGTGTATTCCAGTGTTTGCTGTATTTTGGATGATTGTTATAATGTTATAGGTTGTTGCCAAACAGACTAGGGTAGGGAGACTGTTTAGTGCTCAATAGGTTTCTATGGATGTTGCCAGGGTGTTACTATACAATTTATAGTGTGTTCTGGAAGGTTCTGAGGCTGTTATAGGACCATGATTGTATTGTTTACTGTTTACTGTATTTTGGATGGTGGCTAGGATGTTATAGGTTGTTACCAAACAGACTTGGGTTATTGTTTAGTGTTTACTAGGATTTTTTAGATGTTGCCAGGGTGTTACTATGCAATTCATAGTGTGTTCTGGATGGTTCTGAGGCTGTAGGGTTTTGCAGGTTGTTGCCAGTGGAGTGAAACGGTGATTTGAGGACATTCCTTGATGGATGCTATGGTATTATTGTGTGTTTTGTTTGGTTCTTAATGTATTTTTAAACGTTGCCGGGATCACATCACTGTGAAGCCTAGTTATAGTGAACATTGCCTTAATAATAATTTTCAGATATGGAGAACACAGATATCTCCTTCAAGCAATGTGGCAGTTCTGTTCTTTGGCTCTGTGTGATGAACTGCTGCTCCGTGTTGATAATACTTCAGTAGAGCCACAGATTCATGTGCCAGTCAGTGGACTGCAACGCTCCAGGAGGAACAAGAGTATTTAGCTTAAAGCACCGTTTCCTACATCTTTCTTTGCAGAGCATCTGGGAACCAGTTCAAAGTGGCCATGTTTAGACCAGAGACACACATATATTGATATATTTGGAATCTTTTAGTATTTCAACATTTGTCTCAGGCAACCAAATCATGGCTGAAACTGTACAGTGTAAGCTTCAGCTACAAGATCAGTGAGGATGGTATTGAAGTACTGTAGATGATCTTTTTATTAAAATAATAATCTGAATGTTATATCTTACACTCCAAACTAATTTTTTTTTTTGCTCGTTCAAACTACTTATTTAAATTGAGCTGAAACAACACAATTCTTAAGATTTCATTGGGACAACTTAATTTTTTTTTGTTTAATCCACATAAATTTGTTAAAAGTGTTAAGTCAACCTAATCAATTTGTGTTGGGACAACATGAATGAATAGTGTGGAACCCTGCATTTTTGCTGAAAAATACAAATCATTGATTTACAACTCTTACACTGCAATTTTTTTATTTATTTTTGACTAATTCTGACTAATTTTAATGCTATAAAAATATGTTTTACACCAGTAAAAAAATATTGTTTTGTTTTCAGAAATAATGAATCAAAACTGAGTTTAGGTTAACATAAAACAAGCAAAATAATCTGTCAATGAGGTGAGCAAAATCATCTTGTTTTTTGGTTTGAAATGATATTATTTTGGGCAACACAGTGATGCAGTAGGTAGCATGTTCTGTTTCCCCCACAGTCCAAAGACATGTGGTATAGGTGAATTGGCTATGCTAAAATTGACCGTAGTGTATGAGTGTGTGTGAATGAATGTTTCCCAGTGATGGATTGCGGCTGGATGGGCATCGTTGGCGGTTCATTCCACTGTGCCGACCCGAGATTAATAAAGGAACTAAGCTGAAAAGAAAATGAATGAATGAATGATTTTATTTTCTCATCCCGTTTGACTGCTTATTTCTGGAAACAAACAAATGTGTTTTACATGTCTAGAAAATGCTTCTTGATTAACGAGTTTTAGATATTTGGATTTTGCATTGTATTAGTTCATTTAATTCACTCCAATAAGAACAAGAATATATATTTATATATTTTGAGTCTTTTAACATTTTAGTCTCAGACAACCAAATTATAGCTAAAATGGGCTATATGCACAGCTAGTGTTTTTCAACTAATGATAAACCTCTGGTGAACGCTTAATGTGACTATTTTCAATTTCACATGGTTGCTTTTACAACATGGATGTTGTAATGTAATTACAATACATTCAGTTTAATTGACTTAAGCGTTCATTTAGTTGATTAAGCGTAAAACGAGATGAAAGACGACTAGGGCCGTCAGGATCAGCAGGCGAGTACAGAAACTTCATTGAAAATGCTGAGGTTGAATAAATTGTCATATTTTAAAGACATGGTGGGGAAAATTTCATTTAGATGAGGAAACAAACCAATATGTTTTACATGTTTAGAAAATGCTTCTTGATTTAAGTGTTTTAGATATTGGGACTAGAAACAAGGCAAAAACATTTTGCATTGTATCAGCTCAATTCATTTACTCCAGGAGGAACAAGAGTACTTAGCTTAAAGCACCGTTTCGTACATCTTTCTGTGCAGAGCATCCGGGAACGAGTTCAAAGCGGCTGTGTTTAGACCAGAGACATAGACACACACACACACACACACACACACACACACACACACACACACACATATATATATATATATATATATATATATATATATATATATAAATCTGCATGAAACAAACTGAGTGGCATCTCTTTGCTCGACCGGGGGCTCTTGGCACAATACGAGTAGATCCCAAGGTGGGAGTTTGCGATTGTTACCTTTTTTTTTTTTCTGACACACATCCCGGAAATTGTTTTCCATGTCACGGCCCTGACAAACTGTAGGTTGGGAAGCAAACAGACATCTATAAAAGTAAATTACAGTCTAGCATCACTCTGGCATAACCCCTTGCTTATGTTTATTCTGTCAGAAGCATTTTGCCCAACACCCGTTGAATAATCGTGATTATTCAGAAAAATCATGTAGGTTGAGCAATTCATATGTCTCCTAAATGGCTCGTTGTCGACGTGGGCCGGAATAAACCCACTTCGGAGTAAATCCAATTATCACATAAGAAAAGGCAATCCATATTCAGATATGTAATTATACGCACCACCTTCCCCTGTTTTTTTTAAAGGCCAAGCACACAGTGCCCTCTAAATGGCATTGCTCGTTTGTTTATCATCGCAAATGAATACATCTATTGTTGAGGCACAATGACATCTATGCAAATCCCAGTGGTTTATTGTCGCTCATCTAATAGTTTTCATTCTAAGTGCGCCAAAGTCCTTATTTTCATGCACACTTCATACTTGTGTGACTTTGGCAAAAAGTCATTTGAATTAGCGAGTATGGCGACAAAGGCTGTGGTCATGCATTTATGCACGAAGCCATATATTAATGAACAATTATCTGCTAAGCTGCATTAGAGACTAAATAAACGGGCCATTTTGCCGCAGTTGCTACGAGACATGCTCTTAGCAACTATAATTAACAGCGACAACTAATTAAAGAGGTAATGCACAACTCTTCAAGCTGCTATGCTGATGTAAAAACGTGGTTTCTGTGGGCTGCTTTCCAGCCTCTAGTAATTGCTGGTGAAATCGTTTTTCTCGCTCTCTCTTTCTCTCAAAATATTAGCTAACTCCTTTCTGACAGACAAATTATCCCTCACCTGTTTCTGGCTCCTTGTCTCTGGCCCTCTCGAGATCGTCTTGGCTCAGATATGCTGCACAGTGAACTGTGAACCCAATCCTCCACTGTGAAACATGAAATCACTGCTGCCGTATCTGAGAGCTCAGGTTTTATGACAAGTTAAAGGGACAGTTCACCTCTAAATGAACCTACTGTCATCATTTGCTCAGCTTTCGGTCTTCTGCGAATCGAGAAATGAGATGTTTAGCACCTTGTTCAAGTTGTCATCGTCCACACAAAGCAATCAGACAGTGATCGGGTGAAAACAATGACAGTAAGCTGAATACTAGTGTCTTGAAAAATATCTAGTCAAATATTATGTGCTGTCATCATGGTTATTAGAGATGAGTTAATAAAACTATTATGTTAAGAAATGTGTTGAAAAAATCTTCTCTCCATTAAAAACAAATTGGGGAAAAATATGCATGAGGGGCTAATAATTCAGACTTTTACTGTGTATATAGCTTTGAATGAGTGTTCTGTAATTATGCTGATAGACAAGCTACATGAAATATCATTAGGCAAAAATGCTTTGTGGACAATAGATCCAAATGTAATGTGTCATATACTCAGAAATTCCCTTGAAGCGCTCAAATCTTAAGCTTCACCATACAAGACCTGACATTAACTGATACCCACATCACTGATGACGCCTTACAAGGGGCTGTTCAATAATTAATGGTAAACTTGAGGGGATGGGGGAATTGATTTATCTGAGGAAAAAAACATAAAATAAAAACAAAAGTGCAATAATACACATTTTTTATGAACAGAAAATATGATAGTATCAAGCATGAAAAAAAATAAAAAATAAAAAAAGAAGTCGCAGTGCACTTTGAATGCATCCTTTGGAGGATGCAGCCTCTGAAATGAGACACAGCTAATAAGTCTCTTAAATTTCCTGACATTAAAATAGGACCCAAATCCCAGTGATTTTGAGGCCCACCACAACGTGACGTACGAGTGCGGTTTTCCCATGGAATTGATTGACAGGCACCATGTCTCCATAATAACATGTATATACCAAGCGGCAACCTCCTGCTCTCCCTCGGGAAGCCAATACGGAAGTAACTGAAACTGCAATTCCTCGAAATTCCACTAGTCCTGGCTCCATAATAGAGCAAATTTCTATTGAGCCCACTGTTAAAATGGCCAACTTTACAGCAGAACAAAAGGTGTTTACAGCCTGGTACAAAGAACTATTTTGGTTCATATAGCTAATATTACCCTTCATGACAACTGTGAGGGGGTGAGTTTTTTTATAACTCATCCATTTTCTTTATATTAGGTTATATCAAGTTTGCATAATTAAGGGCGTGGCCACTTGAGAGACAGCTAGGTCTCGCTGGTCGCCGTCACGTCACCTCAGCTGATTAGTCGCTGATATCGGCATATTCATTGTATTTTTTGTGTTGTTTTATGTGGCTTTACACAGTCAGTTGCCTTTTGGAATTATTTCTTACAATTATCAGATGATATGGCATGCTGTGTGCACTTAATTGTGCTCAAAAATCATTCACGTGGCCTCTGTTTCCCAGGTGAGTGAAATTATATCTTATATACCATCTCTATAAATGTATTTGTTTTATTTAAGATCATTTATCATTTATATTGTTCTTTAGACCTGTAATGCACTCCAGAATCTGACAGATTTATTAGCTGTAGGCTCTAGAACAGTCGTCTGAAGCGTTGTCATACAGTGTTCTGTCTGGATTTCATCAATAGCCCTGCATTTACTAACACAGACTATATCTGAAGTGTTTGGAAGTAATTCACACTTTCCTCCTGTTGAAAAACATCATAAGAACGATGCTTATAGTGGCTCAATGTGTAATACATTGAGCCTCTAAGCATTGTGCTTATGACGTTGCTTATGAAACAGTGTTTTTAAAAGTCTAAACACTTTACTGATATAGTATACAACCAAGCACATGTGGTCAGAACACAAACGAGTATGAAGTATTAAGTGTTTCTCATGCGTCTGTAGCTCCACTCACGCTCCGCCTCTTTGCCCTTGTATGGTATACCCCGGTTGGTGCGATGACATGGTAACAAAATGTTGACGGTTGGCCACGTCTACTCTTAGCTTCTTTTGGGTTCTTCATAAACCTATAGGTGACGTCAAGGATACTACGTCCATATCTTTAACAGTCTATGGTATATACATGTACACAAAACATTTTTTGGCAAAAAAAAACTGATATTAAAATATATGTTCCTACTCTCTGTGATTTTTTTACGTTTTATAAGTTTAAAAACATTTTAAAACAGAGCATGTTTGTAATAAATACAGTAAAATCACTGTAATTCTTAACCAATATAATCACCACGGCTGCATGGTGTCAGTAAATGCCGATCTATTTGTGTTTGTGAACTGTAAAGGCATTTGTGTGGGACTTATCATGTCAGAAAGGCTTGAATAAACTCCACCACAAATACATCAAATAAACTTAGTATTTTTGACTAATGATCTGTATTTCAGCTTCATCCGTGTCTGTCTGCCACTGACTGCTGTTTACCTGACATAACGCAGGAGAAGCAGACATACCTGTGGGAACGGTGGGCGGAGAGAAGCAGCTAATTTGCATTTAAAGCCACACGCTACGAAAACAGCTACACTGTACTTAATCACCAAAATGGGCAGATTCTGGAGGCTATAGTGAATAATCTGATGGGTATTTTGAGCTGAAACTTCACAGACACATTCCGGAGACACCAAAGGCTTATCTTACATCTTGTAAAAGGGGTAAAATAGCTGCCCTTTAAGTTAGGATAATTAGGCAAGTCATTGGACAACAGTGTTTGTTCTGTAGTCAATCAGGAATACATACATACATATATATATATATATATATATATATATATATATATATATATATATATATATATAACAGTTAAAATTATTAATCTTAAAAATGGAGTAAAACTGGTTTTAATCCAGCCTAACTAGTGGACATAAGACTTTATTAGGAAGGCAACATATTATTGGAAATACTGTAAGAATGTCACAGAAAATAAAATTATATATTTGGAAAAAAAAAAAAAGCTCACAGGATGGTCAATAATTTTGCCTTTAGCTGTAAATGTAGCAATACTCAGAGGTATATGTGTAGTTAGTTATGAATGTGCAGAAAGCTAAAACTTGCATGTGAAGCACCCATGGACACACATGTGCTTTACTTGCCCATCTAAAGGCACATGCATTGTACCAATAACAAACAATCTGTAATCTTATTTCCACTTCCTCTCCCATGTTATCATCTGTTATCTAGCACAACAGCACAAGGGAACGAAAGCATGTCTCAGACGGAGCGTTTGGGGATCATAATCCCAGTCAGTGTAATATGTGGAATCAGAGCCGTGATCCAGAGATTCAGGCAGGTTTGTTCATATTAGATGTGGATGCGCTGAAGAAACGATCAGTTTTCAGTATCGTTGGGACTGCTGAAGCATTGCCGTTACTCTGATAACGATTCAGTATAGTGTTTCAACAGTCGCTGAAAGAGTTTCTGTGTTATAAGCTCTGACAGAGTAGCCAGACACTACTCTGATGCCAAGAGCATTTCTACATATCAGACATTAACCAGTAAGCATTCACTGTACACTTATTTTTTTGAGCTGTTGACAGTCATATATGTGTCCCGCGCTGCTATAAACACTATTAGGACACATATATTTAGCTAAAAAGTGAAAATTGGTTGTTTTTGCGTTATTTCGAGCAAATTCGTTCTTCCGATTTGAAGCTGTGTCACGGAGATTAGATACTTGTGTGTATTCTAGCATGGAGACTGGATGTCTGTACCTGCGAGTGCATCATGACGTCTCTGAGTGTGCGGCATTAATTCATGAGAAAGACTTGGTTCAAACCAATCAGCGCGCTCTATTGTGAAAACTTTATTAATATGCATGATAGCTTCGAAGAGAGTTTTTACCTGTTACAGTGTTCAGACGGCAGAGAGACGCATGTTGCGTTGCCAAAACAAGTGGAAGAACAAGAATTAGAGACATGGGTCGTCAATGTTTTGTTTATTAATGTGCTACAATGAAGGTTTTGTTTTCATTTTCCCGCTATGACAGCGCAGCTGGACACACTTGTGGATTACAGTGCACACGACACATGACAGGAATATATTTGTAAAAAACAATTTTTACCTGAGAGCTTTTCGCATCTGGAAATGATGAAATCCGGATTTGCCGCTGGTCTCCTTTTAAAAAAGACACGGCTCCAGTTTGTGTTGATTGTCCTGTCTGTACAGATTTGGTAAGTGTGTGTGACTTTTTGTTTGTTCATTCAGGTGGCAAAGTTAGTTCGTATCATCAGCAGTGCTCTTTCAGCTTTTAAAGACACACCTCAGTCAAAATGATTTAGCTATCAAGTTTACAGTATGTTAATATCACTGCAATATTATAGTACAATATTATAGACTGAAAGATCCGCTGTAAATGCTGTTCTCAAAGTGTAAACATGTAAACACCGCAATCAAACTATTACCGCCGTGTAAGGTTTTAACAGCATTTTGTGACAGGATAGTCTATACACACTCAGCTTTCTGACGCTACCTACCGAGTGCATCTAAGTTACCGAGAAATGCAGAGGTTTTTTTTTCTCCCATTCGCCGTGCGGTATCAAACATTCCATTAAAACTCCACTTTCCAGCAGTTCCTCGCATACAATATCTCATTTGTCACGGGATGCATGCAGGAAATGTTCCTGAATGAAAGTGAAAGTGCCAAACTGCAGTTAAAGTCGACAAATTAAGAATTTGGCAAATAATTCTGATGTCCATGTAAACACAGTCACTGTCTTTCTCCCCTGCGTCTGTCTGTTTGTTTTGCCTCTGTGAAAATCAGCGCTTGTCCAAACGAAAACTCCCATTTTTATGCAAATACTTCCCTCTTTCCCTCCCCCGACACTCCCACCTAAACTGTTTGCATGTGTTTTTATTTATTCTGAGGGAGAAACATCTGAGACAAATTTAAAGCAAACTTCTCTGTAATACAATGCTACCCTTTGGTGGTTTTACCATCTGCTACTACGTTAGTACTGTGGTACAACTGTGTTTCCTTTTTTATATCAAGTAATGTGCTTAAATGCAATGAAATGCAGCGTGTCCAATCACATTTTGGAGTCTATGGAGCATTTAATTATCTGATTCCAAATTTAGCTGCTCTTTTCGTGATTAGCGTATAATCATCAGCGGACGTTCTGGTTTACTCATGACGCCATTTGGGCTCAAGTGATTAGCTGAATATTTATCAACGCATATATGATGCCTTTAACCATGCCTGGTAGGTGCAAATGATGACGCACTGCCAACATTCACTAGTGATTTGCATAGCATTTGAATGATGGGAATTATGGTAATGTGGACAGGCTGTTTGGCATCTGAGGTACGCAGAAGAACTCCTTGCCCAAAAGTGAGAGTATAATGAGTTAGACGTTGACCTCCCAATCCAAACAGATGGTTCTCAGTGCTGCCAGAGAACCAACAAGAAATGAAGATGGTAATTAGGTGGGATAAATATTCTTGGCTGATTCTTATGAGTTGTGAATTTTCACACCAGTCAGCGAATGACACTTGCTTTCTGTGTGTCAAGTGTGTGTGTGTCTGTGCCTCTTCATCCTGTAACCCAAAATGTCCTTGCCAATACTGTGGTTTTATATTTTACTTATTTTCTTTAGATTATAAATTACATCCATTAATATTTTGGGCTATAATGTAGCACAGTGTTTCAGTTTTAGTCTTATCTGATCTTAAAAAGATAATTTTAGTATAACTTCAGATGAGAAAATGTGTTCATCCCATTTAAATAAACTAATTCAAACAGATTAAAAACAATAAATTCACACAAATCAATACTCTGCAATTGATTCTGTTGAATTAGTTCATTTGTGCAAATCATTTTGTTATTTTGTTGATAGACATCTCGATAGACAGATTTTTATAGACAGTTTTTTTTTTGTTATTTTACATTTTTTTACTTTTTATTATTATCCAAATGAGAAAAAGTTGGGACATAAAAAAGCATTGACCAATTTGTAATGTTGCCACACTTAGGCCCAATCCCAATTCTATTTTTGTATCCCCTTCCCCATTAAAACCGAGTCTGAAAGGGAAGGGCTTCAAAATTTACCCCTAAGAATTGGGACACCACTTCCACCTGCACATGTCATCATATGTCATCGCGATCTCTTGCTTCATATGAGATCAGACGTTCCGACTGCTGTTATTGTTTTGTATTTATCTTCAGGAAATCACAGAAGTCATACATCATGTTCTCATAATGATCTAATGTGGCAATAAGATCGTAACTATACTGGCCATTTACACAGTGGCCATATTCATCAATGTAAACACACCAAAACAACTTTAACATTATAGCAGACACTGTAAAACGCTCATTCTCAGCCACTAGACTTTTCTGACAGGGTATTCGAGTGTCATCGAGTGTCAGAATGTTGTGGGACTGCTGTACATGTGTTATTATTAGGGATTATAGATCGCCAAATTTTAGCCGATTTTATTTTAGTGTTTAAAAAAAAAAACATGAACACGAAAAAGAAAAACACGAATGCGGTAATGAATATATTAAAACATGTTTGTTTGTTGTAAAAATTCGTAATAATGACAAAAATACTAATTATAAAAATTTGTAATTATAAAATACTACGCCTTCAAGCTAAAGAGAAATGGGACACCCCTACCACTTCACGGGAACGCGCAATACGAGGGGTAAGGGGAAGGGCTAAGGGGTAGCCCTTCCCCTTAAAAGATACTTAGGGACTGAAGACCCCAAGTGATGAAATGTTTCAGGCATAATTTTATCCCATTCTTCGAGCGGGCAAAAATAGGAGGTCTTTGTTGTCGCATTTTGCACTTCAAAATGCACCACAAATTTTCTATTGGAGACAGGTCGGAACTGCAAACAGGCCAGTCAAGTATCTGTATCCTCGTCCTCCGCAGCCAAGACTGTGTGCAATCCTGACCTGTCTCAAATAGAAAATTTGTGGTGCATCTCCAAAATCTCTATGTACTTTTCAGCATTAATGGTGCCATCACAGAAGTGCAAGTTTGTCAAGGACAATGAAACAACCCCAGATCCTGGCTTTTGGACATGGTGCTGGTAAAAGTCTGAATGATGCTTTTCTTCTTTGGTTCTGAACACACGACATCCATTTCTCCCCAAAAAATACCTGAAATACTGGTTCATCTGACCACAGTACACGTTTGCGCTGTGTGATGATTCATCCCAGGACACTGGGCTTCTGGACACTGTTAACATAGGGCTTCCTTTTGGCAGAGTACAGTTTTAACTGGCATTTGTGGATATAACTATGTATTGTACTTGACAGGTTTGCCGCAGTAGTCCCGAGCCCATGTGGTGATATCGCTTATAGATGAATTAGGATTCTTGATGCAGCACGGCCTGAGGGATTGCTCGTGATCACGGTTGTTCAGCTTAGGTTTGCTCCCTAAAATTCTTCCAGATTCCTTGAATCTGTTCTGCACTGTTGATGATGAAATATCCAAATGTCTTCCTCTCTTTCCTTGAAAAACATTGTTTTTAAACAGTTCAATAATTTTCTCTTGTATTTGTTGATCCTCGGCCCATCTTTGCTCCTAAAGGACTAGACCTTTCTTGGATGCTGCTTTCGTACCAAATCATAACTACAATCACCTGTTGACATCACCTGTTTCAAATCCCATCATTATTAATCAATTTACTTGATAACTAGCCCTAAACTGCTCCTGTCGCAAGTTTCTTTGGAATGCGTTGCTGGTCTGAATGACAGGAAAGGATGTACTGTATATTTACAAATAAAATTAAGTTGACCAGACAAACTTTTCATAATGTCCCAACTTTTGCTTGATTTGGGGTTGTAAGTGGAGATTGAAATTTCTGTAATTTTGAGGGCACTGCTTAGTCCTATGTTATACAAACAGGAGTAAAAGAGTTGTTTTTGACACATTTCATGAGTTTCACATCTTCTGAAGCACATTATAAAAAGGTTAGATATTTTAAAAAGTCCACAAATTTATGTTGGAGAGCACTTTCACATTCCTCTGTTGTTGGTGTTAATCTGACACTTAGTGGTAATTTCATTAATTATCTGACAAACCCTCATTAACGGTTTGCAGTTTGCAGTTTCACTGACTCTGTAAGAGAGAGATTTGCTGTAAAATGTCTTGCACACCAAAGACAAACTTTATCTGTATACATTTGTTACAGGCCTCAGGCATGGTAGCCAGAGTAACAAAAATAATTGTGATTTGTAAAGTGAATGAAAAGACATAGACAAAAGGAACACAGGACCACGCGATTCTTTCTCAAGGGAACAAATAACGGTCAGGGCGGGCGCATCCATAGAGGCAACTTAGGTGGCCGCCTAGGGCGCCATAATAGTGAGGGTGACAAACGAGCGCCCTAACCCCTGTGACAAACCACATTCATATATGACAACGACAACCCCTTTACTTTATAAACCGGTCACTTTCGTTTTCTCTTTCGGGTTATGGGCAGCGTTCCTTTGCCTAGAGCGGCAGTTCAGCTTGCTCCGGCCCTGATAACGGCATTAAAGGTTCTCATTTCCCCTGTGCTGTCTTATTCATTATTTCCCTCTTTTTTCATCAAGGAACATCTCACAAATGACAAATAGCAATTCGCTGAACTACAAAAGATGTTGTTCCTAATTTAAAGGACTAAAGGTATGACCCTTTTATAGACAGATATATATCACCAAATGTGGTTGCACAAATTTGGGTGCACCACACATTTTTTTTACCATATTCGTATTCTAAAGAAACAATATGTGATTGGTTGCTGCTGTTTAAGCAGCTAATGAGCTTGCTCCTCAATTCTTAAGCACCTTACTTAATTTTGGATCTCTACTTATGCTGTTGAAGTGTTTTTGAGCAATGAATGGGAGTGACAAGTAATGATTTTGTCACGGTCATCAGCTAGAGTGACCACCAGACACTCTAGAGGGCACTTTACACCTCATATCAGCCACTCACCTGGACTATATGTACCACAGTACATAAAAGCAACTCACACTCACACTCTAGTCTTGTTAATCTAATCTTGAAGTCTGTCACATGAACGTTTCTGAGCATTTTGCATGTTCCTTGCCTTGCCTTGTTTTTTTGTTTTTTTGACTGTTTCTTGATTTTTAATTTTTCTGCCCCAAGCTTTGCCTAGTGGTGTACAGAGCGAGGCTTTGTGAAACACTAAAACTGAACCAAATTTGTCAAGCCTTCAAAATATTTCAAAACCTTTCTCTACAGTTACTCTACACCTTCAGGTATTGCTCTGAAACCACTTTAACTAAGAAACCATTTTGAAAATTGCAAATTGATTAATTATCACCCATGTTCAGGGCTTAATTTGTGCCCCTCCTCAACCGCCCTTCTCCCCCGTCCTCTGTTCACTTTCGCTTTCTTTCGGGAATCTCCAACCCTCTTCACTGTCGTCCGTGACACCCCCACCCCGCTCACTTTCGTCCGCGACACCTCTCCATCCTCGGGTAACATGCCGGATCCATTACCCCGATCTGATCCGGGGCCTCGCAATTCACAAGTTAAGCACTGCCCATGTTATACGCAATATTAGATGTGCATGTGATTTCGTGTAGTGGTTATTGTTTCTCACTGGCATGCAGACATTTTGGATGAAGAAACTACAGTTGTTTAAAACTATGTTTTTATTGCTGTGTCCTAGTAATGTGTTTTGTTGTTGTGTTTTGTTGTTACCGAATTAACTCTTTTGTGTAACACAGGCTCATTGGGAAAATGGGCTTTGGTGTACATTTTTGAGAATCTAGAAATATGCGGTTGAGAGTACACAATGGCTGCATTTTATGTGTAAAACGAATGCTATGGGGTGGTACCACTGACTGCTTACCTCCGTATGGATGGACTGGTTTGCTTAGTAGCCCACCACGAAGAAGCAGAGCGTAGTTCCAGAGACGGCTCCAGAATTCAGAAAAAAACTAAACCCAAAAAAGTAGTGTAAGGTCGCAGTAAAAGCACACTTCTAGTTTGCTTTTGAAAACACTATGGGTTGGGTTTAGGAAAGGGTGTATGTGTGTGTGTCAATCGATATTGAGGGGGGAGAGCATGCTCGGAGCCCGGCGGCTAGTCAGCGGGCCAATCAGAAATAATAAATAACACCTGTTTGTTCTAGTGATTGGGCCGGAGAGACACCCTTCTTAAGCAGAAGAGAAGGAGCAGCCAGAAAAGAGAGAGCACACACACAGACATGCACAGCTACAAGTGTTGTCGTGCCGAAATTCTTTAAAAATAAAACCATTTACTTACCTGAATCGCAGACCCTGTCTTCTTCTTCCCACAACAACAACAAACAATATAACAATTATATACAAGAATATACTTCTGTCATGGATGCATACGAGAAAGGCGTTAATATGCTCAGAAATGTACGCAGCGACCTCTGGTGGATTTATGAGAAACGGCACGTATGAGAAAACGTGCCCCAGTATTGTATTTGAGATGTCAAAAATGTATACTGCACCCTCTATTGGATTTGTGTAGACAAAAACGGCAGTCCAGGGTACTTATTTGTCAGTTCTCAAAAATATAGTCCCGGGCACATATCTCCAATGGGCACATATCTCCAATTTTGTGAACAATTGTGGCGTTGTGGTCATACAAAATAAGCATTAATAAAATACATCAAATCGCATTTTTGATTTTTAATACAAGCCTGGGATGAACTCAAGATGCCCGAAGCACAGTTGCAGTCTTTATATGTCGGCACACTGTCCATTAGGCTATGTGCTATTGAGTTTTTGATATGTGTCAATCAAATGCAGATTCGCCAGGTGTCAAAAAGGCTTGTGAAGTGCCCCGATCTTTTCAATCTATTTAGTCAATTGACTTGAAGCACTACTTTGGAACATCTGAACTTCAGGATCTCAACACGATGTGGAAATGTTATCTTCACATCAGCCATTCCTACCTTTTCCTGGATTTGTGGATTACCCCTGCATTGTTGTTTGCACCTGTTTGACCCTGCCTGTTCAACCATTAACAATAAAGCTGCATTTGGAAAATTACCTCCATTAAACGTTCTTATACATTACAGATTTGCCGTCATGATGTTTACCATATTATTACCTTCCCTAGAGAAATGGGACCACTGCAGAGCTCTCTTTGTGAGGGATCTCAAATGTTTTCTTTGTTCTTTTGTTTCAGAACTTTGCATCATGTTTTTTTATCCTTGTCATGCAGAAATAATAGTCCTGCTCCTTTAACTAAAGAAATCAAGGCTTGAGAATGAATGCTGTTTGAGCGAGAAGCACACTGTGATAATGATGCATCCCTCAGCTGAGAGTTTAGTCTGATCGTGTTTGTTTTGTTCTGTTCTTTGTCTCATAAAGTGCTCTCTGGGCACCCGAGGAAAACAGCCTCAAAATAAACCATAAAACAATCGCGCTGCCCACAAGAGGCCTGAAAGACTGAGCAACACTTGATGATGCAGATTTCCGCTCATGGAAGTGGTAATAATGAAGAACAGCTTCGCCCAGCGAGACGCCGCCATCAACATTAGAACTGCAGGCTTGCAAAATCAGGCCGCAGTGGAAGAACTTCAAAGGATCTTTTCTTATTGCTTTTGTAAGGAAACACACATTAGGCATTAAAATATTCAGACATGCTAAAACAAGATTTTTGCATTACCAGAACAGAAAACAGTTCATCACTGTGAAGACACTCAAGAGCAGGGGTGTCCAACTCGTTCCTGGAGAGCCGGTGTTCTGCAGATTTTAGCTCCAACTTGCCTCTTCACACCTGCAAGGATGTTTCTAGAAAGCCTAGTAAGAGCTTGATTAGCTAGCCCAGATGTGTCTGATTGGGGTTGGAAATAAACTTTGCAGGACACCGGCCCTCCAGGACGAAGTTTGGACACCCCTGCTCTAGAGTTTAAAGTTCCCATAAAATTTCAAAATCTTTTATCACTTGAATTAGGGTCATATTAATTTAATTTTAAAGTTCATGCACCACAAAACCAGACCTTTTGACAAAAAAAAGTTTACTCTTCTTACAAAATCAAAATTTTAGTTGTGCAGGGGGAATTTTGTGGCATTTACAATAAAAATATACATCTAAGCAATTTTTGCAATTTTCATTTTTAAATTCAAGTCAATCATATCTTAGTGATCAATGAAACATATGAGGCAGACTTGTTCAGTTCAGTTATTTACTAAACAGGGCCGGTGCTTCCATAGAGGCGACCTCTATATAAGTGAGGGCGGCAAACGCTTGCCCCAACCCTTTCCTCCCTCCCGCCCTGGTCCTCACTCCCATCTCCAACAACACCCCACCTGGTCTCCACTTTAATCATATTACACTCCCTTAGCCTAGAGCGGCACTTCAGCTTGCTCCGGCCCTGGTACTAAACAGAAACAAACTAAAGTATATAACAGAAAAATCCCAAAATCCAATAAACCAGAAGTTACGTATTTAAAATACTATAGTAACTTATAGTAAAGGCAAATATTTAGGAATGAGCCTTATATTGTATATATATTTACTTAATTCTTCCTTAATAAATTACCCTTCATAATGTGGTATCATTAGTAACTATCATGAACTAATTGTAATTACCATATTATTTACCCTTTACTACAGTAAACTATATATATAGACCTCCTCTCCTTCAGTCATCTTTCCATCAAGCAAATTTCTCATGTTAGCCTTGGCTGGCGACATCCCCGACCAGAGTGAGAGGTGGCAGTAACGTATCAAAAACGGACATTAAATTACAGAAATTTCCCTAAACTTGAATTTCGGCTAAATTTCTGTAATTCAACCTCTGTTATTTTACAGTCAATTTCTGTAATTTAACGGCTGTTATTTTACTTTTTTTCCCGGCATCCCCAACTGCCGTAAACAAAGTGTAAAATTATGGATTTTTTTACAGTGTGTGTGATCTGCACTCAGAACTGTATAATGTTTTGAGGTTGCCGTGTGGTGGCTTCCAGAATATTATGTGATAGTAGACTGCTTTGGTGCATTGCAAACACTGTAAACGTTGTGCTGTTGTGCTGCGTTGGTGTGATCAATTGTTTATGAGGCCGTATTGCAGTGCAGCTGAACACACGGTCATCCAACACTTTGAGAGACCGTTAATATCAGTGCCACAAACACTCGGCCCAGCTTCAATAACACCAAATGTAATCTTTAGAGCTTGTAATTTCAGAAATGTTGGGACTGTAAGACGCTCTCTCATTCATCATGAGTAAGTGAGAAAAACCTGGCTGTGAGATGCAGCTTCTGTGTGGCTGAAATGCATCTCTCAGAGCTCCAGTGGTTTTAAAGGGATTGTTCACTAAAAAATGAATATTAACTCACCAATTTACTCAGCCGTAAGTTTTTTTTTTTAACCTTTATGAGTTTAGTTGTTCTGTTGAATACAAAAGAAGATATTTAGAGAAAGCTGAAAACCGGTAACCATTGACTGGAAAAACAAGTACTATTAAAGTCAATGGTTTCCAACATTCTTCAAAATATCTTCTTTTATGTTCAACAGAACAAATAAACTCAACCTGGTTTGGAACAACTCAAGAGTGAGTAACATTTTTAGGCGAATTTTTTTTATAGTTCCCTTAGACTTGGCTTCACTTTTCTAAGTTTATATCTGAGCATACGCAAAATAGATGACTGGATTTGACAATGTTAAGTGATTGAAAAAAAATCCTCAATCTTTCCCTTTGCCCAAATCTGTGAACCCAAAAGAAATGGATAGGAAATACTCAAACTCAAAGCATTTTATTTATTTATTTGCTTAATAAAATCCAATAAATCCACCACAATGCTGCTCAATCGTGAACCTGAGTCTATACAGCATGCTTAATATGACACTCAAACACACACACACACACACACACACACACACACACACACACACACACATTCTCTACAGTCAAAATGCTGGATATTTTGATATTTTTGTGCCAGCATAAGCCTTCATATGTCATCAAAATCGCCACATTTGTAGGTTTTGGTTGGTCTGAACTGACTGCAGATGATATTTTTGCTGAAGTAACATAAAACATAACGAAAATTAGCATATTTTTACATAAACATCCAAATGAAATTCTTCATTTATTTTCTTTTTGGCTTAGTCCCTTTATTAATCACCACAGTGGAATGAACCGCCAACTTATCCAGCATATGTTTTACACAGCGGATGCACTTTTGGCTGCAACCCAACAATGGGAAACACCCATACACTCCTGCATTCACACTCACACACTATGGCCAATTTAGCTTATTCAATCCACCTATACCGCATGTCTTTGGACTGTGGGGGAAAACCAGAGCACCCGGAGAACATACAACACGGGGAGAACATACAAACTCCACACTGAAACGCCAATTGGACCCGGTCGGGGCTCGAACCAGCAACCTTCATGCTGTTAGGCGGTCGTGCTACCCACATCGCCACCGTGTCGCTCCATGGAAAATCTTTTTCTTCTTTTATTTTATCTGGATGGTTGAAGTATTGGAGATTTTTTATAAGTTCGCCACTTGAGTAAACAAAAAAGAGGACTTGATTCAAGTTAAGTCTTCTTTAAATCCAACTCCATAATTAGTCCCATAGGAAAATAATAGGCAATACAAAAAATAATAACAAATCAAAGCTAGTGATATGACATTTGACCATACCTGTCAACCCTCCCATTTTTCCCAGGATTCTCCTGTATTTTACAGTTCTATCCCGCTATCATCCCATATTTCTCCCGTATTTTTAGTTTTTCTATGAAGGGTGGCAATAAACATTAAAGAGCCGATCCTCCCTATACGCAACCCATACCGCGGAACCACCAGGGGTCAACCCGTACTCTTAAATGTGAGTCTGTTTTGTGCTTTCCTTATATTTAGGCTTGTAAACACTTTGAAATAAATCAAAACAGTCATATAGGGGTGCGTGACTGTCAGCTGATGCGCCCCATAGTGATAAACATGATGCGTGTTTAAACAGACATATACACATAATTAATAATAATAACATCTAAAGATGTCGATCATGGTGGGTTTATTTTCAAACACAACTAATTTTGTCCTAAACGAGCATAAAAAGTTAGAAAAGCAATCGAATGCTTTCATTGTAACGTTAGATGTGTGCATTTTTAAAGTGACACCTCTGTAAATTAATGTAATCAAAGGAAAAATCGGAATAGGTGGGGGGTTGGGTGGTTAGTGCCTTACTATGGTGGGCATATCCCTTATTTTCACATCTCAATGTTGACAGGTATGCATTTGAGTACAAAAAAAAAAATTGGTTTAATTTCATGCCCAAAAATGTCCACAATAGAAAGATTAAGCGCTGCAATACAACACTTTAAAAATGCTGGGTTATTTCAACCCGATTCTGCTTGTAATAAGGACTAAATAAACTGCTGGATTAATTTTTTTTATTAAATTATTAATTCATTCATTTTCCTTTGGCTTAGTCCCTTTATTTATCAAGGGTCGCCACAGCATAATTTACCGCCAACCTATACAGCATATGTTTTCCACATTGGATGCCCTTCCGGCTGCGACTCAGTACTAGGAAACCCATACACACTTTCACAATCATACATTATGGCCAATTTAGTTTATTCAATTCCCCTATATTGCATGTGTTTGGATTGTGGGGGAAACCGGGGCACCCGGAGGAAACCCACTAAACTGACAACTGGCCCAGCCAGGACTCGAACCAGTGACCTTTTTGTTGTGAGGCAACCCAATGTTAAAGGTCATATTTCACCCAATTTGGATTTAAATGACCCAGCATTTCTTAGTGTGAAAGGATGCATGAGGGTTAAGCAGAGCACAACAGCAAACACACAGTACGATCTGTGTGTTTTATGATTAGCTGAAGTTTAGTGTGCATTCCGCTATGTGACTGATCTCATCCAGCTTCAGTGATCTTGTCTTCATCTCACCTCAGACTCGCTCTTTCTCCTCTGATCTAAACTGTGTCGACATGTTAACATGATCCTAATGCTCCTTCATTATGTGCTCTTACTTATGGATTATCAGTGGATGGGCTTTTAATTATGTGATGTTAATGATTGGAGACAGTTGTCAGCAAAATTGATGCTAAAGCCCATGAGATGACGCGTGTCAATTCAATTTAATTCATGTTTATTTTATAGCAATTGTACAATGTAGATTGTGTCAAAAGCAGCCTAACACAGAAGTTCTAGTAAATTGAAATCTCTCTTATGTTGAAATCTCTCTTATGTTTTGATTCTTGGAGATGTTTTCTTCAGAACTGAAACAACCCTTTATGTTTCTTTTGCTTAGCAGTGGGTTTTATCTTGGATCTATGCAAAATTTTGCCCAGTCTCTTTCTTATGGGGAAGTCATGAACACACCTCTTAACTGAGGCAAGTGATGGATGCAGTTCTTTGGAAGTTGTTGTGGAATCTTTTGTGACTTGATTGCATAATTTGTGGGAGTGGGTGGTGTTTTGCTCACTGCGATTGTCTGATTGGTGGAATTTTCTGTACTGCAATAATGTAATTATGTATTTTAACACAATTCCTGTGCTTGAACATATTTATTCTAGTAGTAGGTTGAAGTTGGTGACAGGTATGTGTTTTACCGCAAATCCTTGGGTTGAACATACTTATTTTAATAGTAGGTTGAAGTCATGTGACAGGTGTTTTTTTGTGCCTATTGTGCCTTTAAGATGATACATTTTCAGCTAAGCGTGTGCTGTTTATGATATGTTCAGTTTTTTTTATGAACTAATTGTAAGCCTGCAATTTACATGCAAACGCAGGCGGTCTGAAACTGAGACAAGCTTTTTATGTTACTTTTTTATCTTGAACTCTGCCATGAAAACCATTTGTTGTCCTGTCTCTGGCTTATGGGGGAGTCATGAACACTCATCTTAACTGGGGCAAGGGAAACCTGCAGTTCTTTGGATGTTGTTGTGGGATCTTTTGTGACTTGATTGTACAATTTGTGGTGCTTCGTGGGAGTGGGAAAAGTTTTGCTTATTACAACAATCTGATTGGTGTAATTTTTTATACTGCATCATGAGTAATTATCTATTTTACCACAAATCTTGAGGTTTAACATACTTATTTTAGTAGTAGGTTGAGGTCATGTAAAAGGTGTTTTTTGTGCCTCTTATGCCTTTAAGATGATATGTTTATATGTTTATAAAATGTTCAGTTCTACTTACTGATTGTCTGGAACTAAGACGAGCCTTTTATGTTACTTTTTCATCCTGAAATTTGCCCAGAAAACCATTTGTTGTCCAGTCTCTAGCTTATGGGGGAGTCATGAACACTCATCTTAACTTAAACAAGGGAGGCCTGCAGTTCTTTAGATGTTGCTGTGGGATCTTTTGTAACCAACATGAATGCATAATTTGTGGCACTTCATGAGAGTGGGTGTAGTTTGCTCACTGCAACTGTCTGATTGGTGGAATTTTCTTTACCACAAATCCTGTGGTTGAACATACTTTTTTTAACAGTATGTTAAAGTCATGTGACCGGTGTTTTTTGTGCCTATTTTGCCTTTAAGACGATACATTTTCAGCTAAGCGTGTGCTGTTTATGATATTGTAATGAGACTATGTCTGGGCACTACAAGTCCCAGCAGGCTTAGCGCCATGTAAGGAAGTATTGTTGTTTACGTGTGGGCACTTTATTTCCTGATTGCGCCGTAAAATAATAATAAGTTGCAGAGTGCTCAGTGCTACAGTATATAAGTGAGTTACAAAGTTTGTTTGCCCTTTTTGCTTCTGAGTTCTGCATTCTGGTCACGGCACGTAAAGGCCGGTAGGTAGTGAGTTTATTTGTATGATGTGTGCTCTTTCTTTCTCGCTGATTTTACTGTTTTAAACTGCATTAAACTGACATTGTAGAGTCAACACTTCACGTGATGGGTAGCTGATAAGCAAACAGGATTAATGCTGCCAGATCTTTATTGCGAACTTATTATAAAGAGGTAGTCATTTTATCATTTTAATAAACTGCTTTCAGGATTGTGTTATAATTATATTATCTTTTTATTTTAGTGCTACTATTGAGTGTCAGAATGGGAAATTATGGATTTTAGAGGTATTGTTTAAAACAAAGAAGGATTTTTATTTCTATTTTAATTTGTGTTTTATTTATACAATGTTTTATTCTGTCTGAGATTTCTATATTCTGAGTTTCTGTGTTGTAATGAACTGTGTTTCCCCTTTTTAGGGATGCACGGTTGCCGTTTACTTTAGACCTACAATAATATTTTTGTTATTGAGTTTTTTCTTTTTTTGACATTTGTTGTATATGAATTTGGGTTGTCTACTATGCTATTAGTTTGACCACAGTTTGTATTTGTATTTTCCTTTGTTAATCCTTTCTTTCTTTTGTAGGTTCTAATTTGGATTTGCTTTATACCATCAGGGGCCACTGGGTTCCCTGCACTGTGTGGATGGCGGTGAGGAAAAGGTGGTTGGGATTGTGTGGTGATTTGGTCACTTTATTGATTTTGTGTTTTTTAGGTTGCAGTGTGATTGCTGTGAGCTGAGTGTGGTGAGAACACAGCTGCTTGGGTACCTCATCTGTCCTCACTTTCTGGGCAATGGGTGGCCATTAGTAGTTCTTTTTTTCTCTTTCTTTTGTTTAGTTTATTTACTTTTCCCTCCTTGCTTGTAGTAAATATGGAGAATATTTGTACCTTTTTATACTCCTACTTGTGAAGTAAAGTGTAATTGTTTTTCCTAATTGTAAGTCACTTCATTTACCCTCTGTTGAATCGTTTTGACTGGCAAAAGTCATCTGGTCACAATATGTTGAGTCTTTTATGAACTAATTGTAAGCCTGCAATTATATTGCAAGCATGCAAATGCAGGCGGTCTGGAACTGAGACAAACCTTTTATGTTACTTTTTCATCTTGAATTCTGCCATAAAAATCATTTGTTGTCCAGTCTCTAGCTTATGGGGGAGTCATGAACACTCATCTTAACTGAGGCAAGGGAAACCTGCAGTTCTTTGGATGTTGTCGTGGGATCTTTTGTGACTTGATTGTGATTTGTGGTGTTTCATGAGAGTGGGCGGAGTTTTGCTCACTGCGACTGTCTGATTAGTGGGATTTTCTGCACTGCATCATAAGTAATTATGTATTTCACCACAAATCCTGTGGTTGAACTTAACTATTTCATAGTAGGTTGAAGTCGTGTGACAGGTGTTTTTTTTTTTGTGCTTGTTATGCCTTTAAGATGATATGTTTTCAGCTAAGCTTGTGCTCTTTATGAAATGTTCAGTTGTGCTTATAGATTGTAAGCCTGCAATTCACATGGAAATCCAGGTGGTCTGGAAATGAGACGAGCCTTTTATGTTCCTTTTGCTCAGCAGTGCTTTTCGTCTTGGAACACTGCCATGAAAACCATTTGTTGTCCAGTCTCTAGCTTATGGTGGAGTCATGAACACTCATCTTAACTGAGGTGAGGGAAATCATGCAGTTCTTTGAATGTTGTTGTGGGATCTTTTGTGACTTGATTGTGATTTGTGGTGCTTCATGAGAGTGGGCGAAGATTTGCTCACTGCGACTGTCTTTTCTGCACTGCATCATGAGTAATTATGTATTTTACCACAATTCCTGTGGTTGAACAGGTGTTTTTTGTGCCTGTTGTGCCTTTAAGATGATATGTTTTCAGCTAAGCTCGTGCTGTTCATGAAATGTTCAGTTCTACTTACTGATTGTAAGCCTGCAATTCACATGGCAATCCAGGCAGTCTGATTGGAGCGTGTGTTTGCAGTCAGCCATATGTGTCGCTCGCAGGCATCAGAGAGGGTGTGGAGAAACTCATGCTGCTTCAGAAACCCTGAGGCTCATCGCTAGCAGAGCCACTGCACACAACGAAACGCACAAGTGATCCGTCCCTACTAAATATTCACTCTTTATTGAGGTGCGATTACTGAAATTCTCATTGTTTGGGAACATTAGTTTTAACAACTCATTATATTGTGATGTTATTTTTTGATGGAAAGTTGCTTTGAATACCTTCTTCCACTGAGTTAGCTGATTTAAAACACATAATGCAGCAGAACTCAAGTGTTTTTGCTTTGCTTTGCAGCTTACTCTTGGTTTATTTTTTTTACAGGCATAGATGTATTTTTGCTGTGGGCTAGTATTCATCAGCACAACATGTTTTTGTGCAACAGCTACAGCAATGTGTTGAAGTGTGCCACTAACTTGTGCAACAATCTCTACTTTGTTGATTATAATGGGAGTA
The DNA here is from genome assembly GCA_903798205.1 of Danio tinwini. Lineage (NCBI taxonomy): Eukaryota > Metazoa > Chordata > Actinopteri > Cypriniformes > Danionidae > Danio > Danio tinwini. The sequence goes on along the minus strand of CAIGQZ010000643.1, from coordinate 5,998,726 downwards.
ATATAGCTTTTTAGTCACACTTTATTTTTATTTTTATCTATGACTTTTGCCTCAATAAACTACTAATGTGTTTCTTTTTAGTAGTGATAAGGAAGTAGCTAATGAGTAAGTACTAATAAACAGCCAATCCCTGTTTACTCCACAAATATTTGGAAATATTCTTATTTTACAAGTCAACTAGAGATTGAGTGTTAGCATTTTGGATCTATTCAGCCAATCTCTGGGTCTGGAAGGAGCACTTTAAGTTTATCTTAGCATAGTTCAATGAATCAGATTAGAGCATTAGCATCTCACTTAAAAAATGTGAGTCTTGATAATTTTCCTATTTAATGAAACTAGGAACTTTTCATTTTCTGTTGGTCTTAGGGCGTACTCACACTATGTACAGTTGCCTTAAACCGGCCCAAAGCACGCTTGTCTCCCCTCTCGTCTCACCTGACGGTCGCACTCACATTGCATTTGGGCCTAGGTACGATTACATCATCGATGATGCGCTGTTCAGTAAGCGCTCTCGCTCAGCACATTGAAGATTTCTTTAGTTATATCATTTTAGTCGTTTGATATGCGATGACACGCAGTCTAATATTTCGCTGAACAGATCAGCCACCTTTGACGCTCATAAACAATAATAAAGTTCTCGTGCTGCTAAAGGCACATCTGACGTCAGATAGGATTTGTGCACCCCCCCCCCCCCCCCCCAATCCAAATATGTCACGCAACCCCCGTCCACCCGCTCAATCCCTGCTCTTCAAATACATTGTGCAAACCTCCATGCCCCCGCTCTTCAACTAAGTCGTGTCCCCGGTCAATTGCTGCAAATCATTGATGTCCCACCCGGAAATTACTTTCCCCAACTTGGAATGTCTGAATTCATACACTATGGCCAATTTTTTACCCACTCCCCTATAGTGCCTGTCTTTAAACTGGAGGAAACCCACGCCAACATGTGGAAAACATGCAAACTCCACACAGAAATGCCAATTGACCTAGCCAGTACTCGAACCAGTGACCTTCTTGCTGTGAGGCGACAGTGTTGACCACTTATCCATTTATCTAAATAAATAAAAAACTTTTTTTGTATTTGTTTTTGGAATTTGTTATTTAATAAATTTAAGGTTTATTTTATTTTAAGAAATTAAACCACTTTTCTTTTAGGATTGAATTAAATACTATAACCCTGGTCAAATGCAGGTTTGTTGCATCAAAATAGCTGAACTGTGCTGTAGGTCAGGTTTCTTTATGCAGTCTGTATCCCGATGAGAATTACCTGAGTGATTCCAGTCTCACTCTCACAGGCACCACTTGGGAATAAAGGTATTGTGGCAGTTGATCCCAACATGCAAGTCTTGACACTGGCGCATCAGTTGCGCATTGACTGGCAAACAGTCACTTTAAGAGCTCGAGAGAAGAATTGATCTATTTATCCCAGTGAAAAACCCCTAGAGGAGGCGGCAATGCAGCCCTGGCTACTCATGTGTAACAAATAGCATCCAGCAGCACACCTCTGTGAGCACATAGAAGAGCGCCATTCCCCACAGGACAGCTGGAAATCAAATCAGCATTCAGCCAGAAGTGAAAGTGACCACAAATCCACAAAAAAAAACAAAAAAAACAGCTAAATCAAGCATCTTAACTCCATTGACTCATCCAGACAGAGCTCCAGAGGGTTTCTTTCAAAGTTTCAGCCCTAGAGTGTTTCGTTAGAGACAGGTAAACTTTAAGCCTGATAAGTCGAGATAAAGCTATCTGAGCGGTCACAGATCTTCAACAAATCTTCAACAAAGTGAGCTGTTGAAAGCACTAAAGGATCCAGAGATTCTGTGGAATTGTTCAGTTTTAACAGCCTGATCTCACAAGGAGAAACGTAAGTATTTTACGTTTTGTCAGTTTAGTGGCTAATTCGTACAAATTCTTACGAGTTGAGTCATACAAAAATGTACGATTTTAAAAAAGAGGCGTGGCACCCAACCCCGCCCCTAAACCCAACCGTCATTGGATGATGAGCAAATCATACTAAATTGTACGAATTAAATCGTACGAATTCATACGAATTAGCCACTAAATCAAAAAGTTACGAATTGCTGTGAGATTGCGTTGGTTTTAACGTGAATCAAATATCAACTTATTGCATTGTTATTCTTATATAAAAAAACAAATAATAATATTAATTATTATTATGGCAGCACGGTGGCTCAGTGGGTAGCACGATCGCCCCACAGCAAGAAGGTCGCTGGTTTGAGCCTCGGCTGGGTTAGTTGGCGTTTCTGTGTGGAGTTTGCATGTTCTCCCCGTGTTTGAGTGGGTTTCCTCCGGGTGCTCCGGTTTCCCCCAAAAGTCCAAAGACATGCACTATAGGTGAATTGGATAAGCTAAATTGTACTGTAGTGTATGTGTGTGAATGGAAGGGCATCCGCTCCGTAAAACATATGCTGAATAAGTTGGCGGTTTGTTAATCTGTGGCGACCCCAGATTAATAAAGGGACTAAGCCGAAAATGAATGGATTACTATTATTATTATTATTATTATTATTATTATTATTATTATTATTATTATTATTATATTAACAGATGTAGTTAGCTACTATTTACAAATATAGATGATTAAAAAAATTGATGATAAGGTGTATTTATACTTTCAATTTATAGTCACAATATGTTTGAAAAAGTCACGCATGTTTTGTTGCATTTAAATGGTTTTGACCACCAGGTGTCCCTAGCATTTGCTGTGTCTAATGCTTTCGAATGTGAAAGCAGTAAATCATTTTGTGAACCAGTCCATTAAACAGTCCGAGATGTGAGTCCATATGAATGTGAGTGGTGTTTAAATAGTGACTCCAGATTGGTCACAGCTGTAGTGGGTTGATTAGCACAATGCATAGTGGGAGGTGTAATCCATGTGAATGGCTGGTGGGGTGTACGTATAGCTGGACACCTCTCTAGTGAGTGTGGTGGACACTCCAGTTAATAATCGTGACAGTGGATTTGCAGATTGCTAGCCAACTGGCTTGTCAAGCATATATCTAGCTTGCTATCAACTGACGCACCCCCTTTCCTGAGGGACAGGACAAAACAAGCCGATGTCAAACAATCAGCGCATACAAAAACTGTGTCGTTGCCTCACATTGGATTGCATCTTGCTTGCCTGGACCAAAAAGCTGCCAGTGAAGACACCAAACAGATGGCAGCCGACAGATTCAAAAGCATGTTCAGTACCATTATCACAGCTATTGTCACTCACCACGGAGAGATTTACTCTTGCATGTCAATCCCCGAGCCACCTGACCGCCAGCTTTCGACTTCCAATGCTGAATATGTTCTCCTTTTGATCTCAGTTTAGTTAAAGGAGAAATAATTGAGGTATTAATCTCATCTAATTGGAGCAGGTTTCTTTCCTGTAGGAGGAATAACAGCACTAACCACACTAAGGCTGATCAGAGGATCTCTTTGAGGCATTGCGTGAGAAACAAAAAACCTTAAAGCTGCTTCTGAACATGCTGATTTAAATGCAGTCTTCCCCACCTCTACCTATTATCTGCTAAATGAGTATCAGAACGCTAATTACTCGTGGACCACTGCAGTGTTTAAGAGCAGAATGAATTTACCATGCCTATTTACCCCGTCCTGTGTGACTGCGCTCAAACGGCTCAGTTGCTCATAATTGGCCAAATCAGGATGTTCGGGAGGGCTTTGAACCTTATATGCTTGAAAGAAGTATTGTGCGTAGCAACATTGAAATGTTCCCCGAGCCCCAGTGCAGAAGAACAAACACCGCTCATTCATAACGCTGGTCACTAATGACCGAAATCCACACGCTTCGTCCCAATGATGATTCACTGATGCGATTGTGATGATCTCAGAGAAACAGTATAGCTTCATCAAGTGTTTTCCTCAGAGAGAGAGAGAGATAAAATCTCAGTTGGCCTCAGTTCTGGCTTAGCAAACTGCGAAACCAACAGAAAGTAAGATTATACGGTCATATTCTTGTTTATTCAGTGCTGTTCGAGTGGTTTTCTTAGATGATCAGATTTTTACATTCAGGCCTTGATGTCTGCTGTCCACTGTACATCAAGGACGTCTATAAAGCCTGGCGAAAGACAATTGTTAGTATTCACTGTATTCAGCTGCTGTAAGAAGTACCGTACGTGATCTGAAACATGCCGTCTTTGTACATGGCAACCAAAGAAATGTAGAGCGCTTCATCAACTAACCAAACAAGTGCCTTTAAAGTGAATGCATCTATCTATCTATCTGTCTGTCTGTCTGTCTGTCTGTCTGTCTGTCTGTCTGTCTGCCTGCCTGCCTGCCTGCCTGCCTGCCTGCCTGCCTGCCTGCCTGCCTGTCTGTCTGTCTGTCTGTCTATATGTCTGTCTGTCTGTCTGTCTGTCTGTCTATATGTCTGTCTATATGTCTGTCTATATGTCTGTCTGTCTATCTATCTATCTATCTATCTAT
>CAIGQZ010000643.1:5983173-5993374 GCA_903798205.1 Danio tinwini | reverse complement strand
TATCTATCTATCTATCTATCTATCTATCTATCTATCTGTCTATCCGTCTGTCTGTCTGTCTATCTATATGTCTGTCTGTCTTTCTCTCTGTCTGTCTGTCTGTCTGTCTGTCTGTCTATCTATATGTCTGTCTGTCTATCTATCTATCTGTCTGTCTGTCTGTCTGTCTGTCTGTCTGTCTGTCTGTCTGTCTGTCTGTCTGTCTACCTATCTATCTATCTATCTATCTATCTATCTATCTATCTATCTATCTATCTATCTATCTATCTATCTATCTATCTATCTATCTATCGTCTGTCCATCCATCTATTCGTCTGCCTGTCTGTGTCTATATCTGCCCATCAGTTTCTTTCTTTTTTTTTCTTTCTTTCTTTCTTTCTTTCTTTCTTTCTTTTTTTCTTTCTTTCTTTCTTTCTTTTTGTCTGTCTGTCTGTCTGTCTGTCTGTCTGTCTGTCTATCTATCTATCTGTCTATCTGTCTGTCTATCGTCTGCTTGTCTATCACTCTGTCTGCCTAATTCTATTAATCTGTCTCTTTACCTATCTGTCTGTCCATCCGTTTGTCCGCCCATCCACCCATCCATCTGTATATCTATCTTTTCCATCAGTCAGTCTGTCTTTTTTTCTTTCTCTTTCATTATGTGTCTGTCTATCTACCTATGCAGTGTTATCTATCTATCTATCTATCTATCTATCTATCTATCTATCTATCTATCTGTCTGTCTGTCTGTCTGTCTGTCTGTCTGTCTGTCTGTCTGTCTGTCTGTCTGTCTGTCTGTCTGTCTGTCTGTCTGTCCGTCTGACCGTCTGTCCGTCTGTCCGTCCCTAATTTGTAATCCAATAATCAGTTGCATGAAGTTTTGCTTTTGAGTTTTCTTTTCTACATTTAAAAATAACACCTAATTGTATGTAACAAAAAAATAAATAAAAATAAATTACAGGAAATAGATTATGATAAACCCTGGACAATTAAAATGAGGCAAATATATATCTCTGATAAACATATCTGTGGGTGTCACCATTCAAAATTAAAGCATGCCTTTTCATTTATATGAAATTGTTAGCGCCTTCATTTAAATGTCCTGAATATTTAAATTTCATAAATTTAAATTATTATGTATGACAGCTATGAACAGAGTACCATAAAATAAACAGAGAAACCACACCAAGAATAACAAGCAACACTGCATTAAATGCACTGCCTTTTCAGAACAAAACAATCAATCTACAGTTGTGAATGCAGCCTCCCCAGCAGGCACAGGACGTCAACGTGACGTCAGATTAACTTTGTACCCCAACGTCTTGTGATGTAGCATTTTGTTTGGAAATGAAAATCGGGTTGATGTCAAAACCCAACGTCAGGCCAAAGTCAATGTCCAACGTTGCACAGACGTTGCATTTAGGTTACTTTCCAATGCAACCTAAAAACAACAAAATATCAATTTCTAATGCAGTGACAGCTTGATGTTGTGTGGATGTTATGACGTCTATCAGATGTTGGATTTTGGTTGCCATACCTGATGAATAAATGTCAGTATTTGACGTCAATATGACATTGGTTAAAGGTGTTGGCTCAACGTTGGATTTTCAATTTCCAACACAACCTAAAATCAACTATAATTAACACATCATTATTTGACATCAAAATATCCTTATCCTTAGACGCTGGGGACCTAAATTTTACCTAATATTAACGTCTTACAACATTGTGTGTCTGCTGGGTTTTCATTTTCTATGTTATCTTTACCACCTTTACATGTCCTTCCTGAATCTCAGCTGTTCTGAATTTTGTGCAAACCTCTCAAATGAAGCCTTGTCATGTTGTTTTTTCTATCTGATCACAGTAATTTCATAATTTGACCTACCATGCAGGACCCTTCTCAAGGTAAATTAATAGAATGTTTCACCAACAAATGAACAAAGGCACTATTATCTAGATTTCCTGCAAGTTCTTCTGTTACTTGTGCCACTTTCATCCAATTTTATTCCAGTGTTTTTACAATCGCTTAAGCATTAATATCAGAACAATGGTGTCATTTCTCAAAGCTCACAAGCGTTAATCAAAATGCCAATTATTCATTTAACAACACTCATCTAAGTATTAGATTATATAGCGGCTCAAAGTGAGAAGCTGTTACTGTACATTAGGCTTTTATTGTAAAAAACAATATTCCATATTCAGATCTTGAAAGTTTCCAATGACACCAATTATCAAAGCAATTAGACTGTATATGGATGTAATATCTCATAATTCTTGCTTCTATGGTCGATGGTTTCAGACCACATTTTTAGAATTGACATTACTGTATGTTTGTGTACCCATGTAATTGCTTTTTCAATACTGCCAACTCATTACTGGCAATTGATTTCACATTGTGGTTTGAGTATATACTGTAATGAAATGAGTAATATCCACCTACAACGACATAGTGGTAGCATGGAGCCAGCAGTGGGATCACAACAGTGGGAGGAAGAAGATGAGGAAGACATGGTGGTCAATAATGTGTGATGGAAACTGAAAAAAAACCTGTATATTTTCAGAATTGTTTAGTGTCAAGATACCTGTTGCAATGCTCCATCCGTGCTGCATGGCTTTTTGCTTTTGGCTTTAGCTTTATTCTGCTGCTTCTTGCTCATACACTCACAGGCCACTTTATTAGGTACACCTTTCTAGTACCGGGTTGGACACCATTTTGCATTCTGAATTGCCTTAATTCTCCATGGCATAGATTCAAGAAGGTACTGGAAATATTCCTCAGAGATTTTGGTCCATATTGACATGATAGCATCACACAGTTGCTGCAGATTTGTCGGCTGATGTGAATCTCCCGTTCCACCACATCCCAAAGGTGGATCGAGTATTGGTGTCTGTGGAGGCCAATTGAGTACAGTGAACTCATTGACATGGTCAAGTAACCACTCTGAGATGATTCGTGCTTTATGACATGGTGTGTTATCCTGCTGGAAGTAGCCGTCAGAAGATGGAGACACTGTGGTCATAAAGGGATGGACATGGTCAGCAACAATGCTCAGGTAGGCTGAGGCATTTATACGATGGTCAATTAGTACTAATGGGCTCAAAGTGTGCCAAGAAAATATTCCGCACACCATTACACCACCAGTCTGAACTGTTGAAGTCAGAATGGATCCATGCTTTCATGTTGTTGATGCCAAATTCTGACCCGAAATGGAGACTCATCAGACCAGGAAACATTTTCCAATCTTCTATTGTCCAGTTTTGGTGAGCCTGTGTGAATTGTAGCCTTAGTTTCCTGTTCTTAGCTGACAGGAGTGGCACCTGGTGTGGTCTTCTGCTGCTGTAGCCCATCGGCCTCAAGGTTGTACGTGTTGTGTGTTCAAATATACTTTTCGGCAGACCTCAGTTGTAACAAGTGGTTATTTGAGTCACTGTTGACTTTCTATCAGCTTAAACAGTTCAGTCTGGCCTCTGGCATCAACAAGGCATTTGTGCCCAGAGAACTGCCGCTCACTGGATATTTTCTTTTTTTTTCTGAACATTCTCTGTAAACCCTAATGATGGTTGTGTGTGAAAATCCCAGTAGATCAGCAGTTTCTGAAATACTCAGGCCAGCCTGTTTGGCATCTTTCTTCCCCATTCTGATGCTCGCTTTGAACTGCAGAAGATCGTCTTGACCATGTCTTCATGCCTAAATGCATTTAGTTGCTGGGATGTGGTTGACCTAAATTGACCGTAGTGTATGTAAATGACCGTAGTGTGTGTAAATAAGTGTCTATGGGTGTTTCCCAGTGCTGGGTTGCGGCTGGAAGGGAATCCGCTGCATAAATCATACGCTGGAATAGTTGGCGGTTCATTCTGCTGTGGCGACTTCTGAAATAGAGACTAAGCCGATTGAAAATCTGGTAGTACCTAGAATAGCAAAGTCGAGTAAAGGAGGTTGAGCCTTCTCATTTATGGCTCCTATGGAATAGCCTTCCTGATAATGTCTTAGTCTAAGACACACTCTCGCAGTTTAAAACTAGATTAAAGATATTTTTAGTAAAGCATGCATTCAATCCATCACATAGCTGAATGATGCATGAATGTGATCCATGCAGGTTTTTGCATCACGTTTATATACACTATGAACAGCAGCTACACTAACTATTCTCTTTATTCTCTATTTCCACCTAGGGATACTCATCCCGAGGCCCCCAGAGATTATGCAGTGCCACTGATACGATCCAAGACTTGTGAAGAGATGATTCCAAGGTTCCACAATCCCGGACCAGGCCGTATCCTGAGCATCTGCTGTGGTGGTCATGGAGGAGTAAAATGCATGTGTCTGATTCCTGTGACACTCCAGGGACAGACTGACGTCTAGCGTTCCCCAGCCTCTAGCGCCTAGACTGCAGCTCCGCACAAGACGTTTGGCCATCAGAGAAATAGTTGTGCCCAACTGAGTCTGATTTCTCTCAAGGTTTTTATCCTTCACTTTCGCCAATTGAATGCATTAGAAAAATGCATTAGTTTTATATATGAAGGGAATTCCCAGAAGGAGTGGGCAAAAACTTTTTGCAAAAAATTTTTTGAGTAACTGCTTAACGAGATTGAGCAATGCGAAGCGAGACTCACATCAAAAACACATCAAAAACTCTTGAACTCATTTCAAGAGCTCACACTTGACGTCCTGATGATTGATTATAAAGCTTGTTTGGCATTCTATTCCAGGAGAGAGCCCTGAGCTCATAAGATCCTCGAGCTCGGGATCCTTCTCGTTTGCAGGACGAGAGAGGAGTTTGAGCTCAGGTAGATCCCAAGAACTCCCCTGCTGCTTGTAGCTAATGAACAATTACTGATTGCTGTGAAGAGACAACTACTTACTAGGAGACGTCTATGGTGCCAATTTGGATTAGTCAATTAACTTAAGTCACATGTTTTTGGATGGTGGGAGGAAACCAGAGAGCCCAGGGGAAACTTACACATGCATGAGGAGAACATGTAAACTCTGCACAGAAACATCAACTAGCTTGGTAAGGACGAGAACCTGTGACGTTCTTGCTGTGAGGCTAACCACTAGGCCGCCATGCCGCCCATCTTGAAAAGGAGGAGTAGTAGGGGTGGAAGGGCGATTCTTCAAAACAAAGATGACTGTGGTATGGAACTTAGGTTATTTATGGTGACTTAAGAATCGTCTGATTGGTGAATTATGACTTGGCTAATGCGGGACCAGCCATGATCAATCATAAACACGTCATCCTTTTGAAATTAGTTTATAAATAAACTTCACTTAAAATATGTAGCTGTACCTGCAGTTTGTCTGAAAGGTTCAAGTAATTTTTTAATGTTTCATTCATTCATTCATTTTCTTTTCAGCCTAGTCCCTTTATTAATCCGGGGTCGCCACAGCGGAATGAACCGCCAACTTATCCAGCATATGTTTTAGCCGCAACCCATCTCTGGGAAACATCCATACACACTCATACACTACGGACAATTTAGTCTACCCAATTCACCTGTACCGCATGTCTTTGGACTGTGGGGAAAACGGGAACACCAGGAGGAAACCCACGCGAATGCAGGGAGAACATGCAAACTCCACGCAGAAACGGCAACTAACCCAACCGAGGCTCGAACAAGCGACCTTCTCGCTGTGAGGCGACAGTACTACCTACTGCGCCACTGTGTCGCCTAAATATGTTTCATGTTTGGTTATTGTTATCAAATGCTAGGTCACTGGTGTTTAGAATCAGATCATAATACTTTTTAGAAATTTTTCCTAAGAGACTGTGCAGCTGAGCATCACTCTTCTTATGTAGGTGTTTGTTTGAAGACATTGATAATGGTAGGCTGCAATGTCAGGCGATACTTAATTATTTGTGATGATTATACATATTATGCACATTATGATGTGAAACAGCTTCAAATACTCCATGTCAGTGATACAGACTAAAGTCAGCAGAAGCTCAAGGCTTGGTTGAATTACCCAGAATCCAATAAAGTATATTACTGTACTGTAGAAATCTATTGTACTGTAGGTTTTAACAAAACTGTGCTTCTTAATCTACAACAACAGTGCTGCAGTCAACAATTTAAGTGTTTCTATTCCTAAATCTTTTTAAATATCATAACAACTATAGTGAAAATATTCCCAACATTTCTCATGAATTGGCTTTCCAGAATATAATTTTAGAGGGTGATTAAACTGGATGTTGATGACAACCGTCACAAATGCCTCTTTTTTGGATGAGGCTAGCCTTAGTCTGGCCAAGACAAGGAGAAGAGGTCAGAATATCATTGGCTAGTAGACAACAATGCTAGTACTTGAACACTGTGGGGGCAACATCACCATGTGTGCTGCTAAATTGTAAAATGGTGTGGTTGAAATGCAGACCTTGAATTGATGGTGGTCAAAGGAACAGGGCATAGGCCTCACCGGAGGAGCAAATGTGGGCCAACAAGGTTACAGATCATGGCATGAGTTTTCAATCATCGCAGACCATGTGATAAATCATAGTATGACAAAGACAGAGGGATTCAACAAAACCTCTGAAGATCAGCGTGGCCCTGATCAATAGATCTCAATAGCCACGAATCCTCTGGTGTGCCTAAAGTGAGTGTGCTAGTGCATACCAGGGCCAGTCACGTTTCCACTGTCGCTTGATTGGGCCTCACCGGGGTTTTCTCAGGGCCAACAGCCAAGGGTTTTTGTCCAGCCAAATGCCTTGGCTTATAGCAGGCCAGCTGGGGCTTGAGGAGTGTTTGTGAAAGAAAGATCTGCAGAGTTTACCTGAATCAGGAGACTGTTATAGATGCTGCGTATTTGTTATGTTTTCATAAAAAGTCTACCTGCTATCATTTAAAATGGTCAAAGCATTTGATTTCAGCTCAAAACCAACATAGGCTCATTCTGAAAACATACCCCTATATGCATTTCTGGAGAGCGCAAATTATGTAGCCAGAAGTACATATGGTTGCATTTTATCTTTCACACAAATGCTATGGGACGGTTTGATGCTGTTCTTTTTCACAGTTACCAGCTGACCGCTCACCTCTGTTTGGATGGCCTTCCCACTGTTACCAGTTACCCACTGTTACCACGTACGTCGGCGTACTTGAGAAGCACAGAGGAGTTGACCGTGACAACAGGGTTTGGGTTCGACAAAGAACGGTTCCAGAATGCTAAATTGTCCGTAGTGTATGAGTGTGAATGAGTGTGTATGGATGTTTCCCAGAGATGGGTTGCAGCTGGAAGGGCATCCGCTGTGTAAAACATGTGCTGGTTAAGTTGGCGGTTCATTCCGCTGTGGCGACCCCAGATTAATGAAGGGACTAAGCCGAAAAGAAAATGAATGAATGAATGAAAAACAGGTTGTCAAAATTGTAATTGATTTTAGTTGTCAAAAAGAAAACAAAAACTGCAAAAAAAAATAATAATAATTACCTCCTGAGATGTATTTGGCGCTCTCCAGAAATGTATATGAAGTATGTTTTCAGAAAGAGTCAGGGTTACTCAAAACACTTTCCGAAACTAGCAAATGTAATATTATTTTCTCTAAATGTGTTCTCCATTGGACTTACTGTATAATCACTAATACATCTGAATCAGAATCAGTTTTATTGCCAAGTGCTTCACACACACAAGGAATTTGTTTTGGCAACAGAAGCTTCCAGTGTACATAAAGTGACGAGTGACAACACAAAGTTAAATATGAGAAAAGAAAAAGGCGATAAACATTAAACATTAAACAGAGATGCAGTAAGTCAAAAATATCTGGATGTTGAATTGTATGTACAGATGTGTTGTGAATATACAGGTTATAAGGTGCTGTGTACCAATGCGAATGGAGAAAGTATTGCATTGTATATTGTTATAAGGTGCTGTGTACAAGTGCATATGAGAAAGTATTGCACGTTTATTGCACAGTAGGGGAATATTTAAGTGTTCAAGAGGTAGGTGGCCTGAGGAAAGAAATTTTTCCTGTGTCTGGCTGTTTTTGTGCTTGGTGCTTTGTAGCACCGACCAGACGGTAACAGTTCAAACAGGTAGTGTGCTGGGTGCGAGGCATCCAGAGTGATTTTGCGAGCCCTTTTACTCACTCTGGAAGAGTACAGTTCTTGAAGTGTAGGAAGGGTAGTGCCAGTAATTCGTTCAGCAGTCCGGACTACTCGCTGTAGTCTACGGAGTTCAGTTTTGGCAGCTGAGCTGAACCAGACGGTGATTGAAGTGCATAGGATAAATTGGATGACAGCTGAGTAAAACAGTACGAGCAGCTCCTGTGGCAGGTTGAACTTCCTCAGCTGATGAAGGAAGTACAGTCTCTTCTGGGCTTTCTTCACAATAGAGTCTATGTGAATGTCCCACTTCAGATCCTGAGAGATGGTGGTGCCCAGGAACCTGAATGACTCTACTGCAGCCACAGTGCTGTTCATGATGGTGAGTGGGGGGAGTGCAGGGGGGTTTTTCCTAAAGTCCACTATCATCTCCATCATACATTTAGTGTGTATTCCCTAATCACTAAAAGTTAAGCTTGGCTAAACAAACAAATGTTTTCTCTTTTTATATGAAACAATGCTGACAAGTACTTTGTTTCAACAGGAAAGCCTGACACAAGTTAATTAACTACTGTTTTTATCCTAAATGTTTGGTCAGAGTTGAGGTAAACATTAGGTAAGCAGGTTACATTGTAACCCTATGGCCTAACAACACGCTACATTACAAGATTTGCAATAAGCAAATGGTCTGTTTTCACCAGACCCAACATAACATTGACTCTATCACTGTCTCTCCACTCCACCAGTAGCTGGTGTGTGGTGAGCGTACTGGCGCCGTTGTCCTGTGGCAGCCGTCGCAACATCCAAGTGGATGCTGCACACTGGTGGTGGTGTGGAGAGACAAACCCCCCATGATTGTGAAGCGCTTTGGGTGTATGGCCATACACAATAAATGCGCTATATAAATACACATTACATTACATGACAGAAATTTAAATACAGCCATTGAGAATCACAGAATAGTGCACTCACTGCACTCCAACAAAATGGTAAGGTTTATAATCTAATACATATTAAACTTCTTTAACATGATTAAATGCACACACTGAATCACTGATATGTGTTGGCAGTTCTAAAGTTCAATTTCAAACCGTTTATTTTATTTTTAAGATCTGAGGTGAACTGTCTGCTGCTGCTTTCAGTAGTATGGCAATAAATGTCTAGTAAAATGGCATTCAAACTCACATTATTAGCGTTTATCACGAAAAATAGCACATGAGGTGTACCTGAGGTGATCATTGGCTGTCAAACTTATATACTGCACCTTTAATTCATTAATTTATTTATTAAATATTGTAATTAATTTTCCCTGGAGAAATAATGAGGCAGGATGCTGAAACTGTTAAGATTTTCAGGTTTTAGAGCTAAAAGTGGAAAGGGCCAAAAGAGTTTTTTGTCTTGCAACAGTGTAAAACTGGTTCATAATAACTAGCAAGTCTTCAGTGGTAGATTATTTTAATAGTATGTTACTTTGTTACTGCAGATGAATGTGAACTAAATAACAATGTGTAGGCTACATAAAAATGTGTTCCTACTGTAACATTTCTTGCAGAATATAGACTACTCCCTAATCTGGACAATGTATGAGAGCCACAGACAAAATTCTGACTGACCAACGAGAGCTGGCTGTGCTCCATTTGGTTTTGACCGGAAATGTATTTGCCTTACAGACATTCTGCAACACATCTTGGACAATGATGACACTTCCAACAATATCGAAGTCATAAGCTTGCAGACTACTGCACACATACTGAAAGGCACTTGGGATTCTCTAAGACAGCTATAAAGTGTCCTTTCAAGAGGAAATCGGGCAAAAATTGAGGACTGGGTATATTAATTTGTGCTTATTGTTAAAACCTCCCCATAAAGTCTCAGTAATTGACTTTCCAAAATGTATTTGTAGAGGGTGGTGGAGCTGCATGCTGATGAAAAACAAAAAGAATTACCTTTTTGGATGTGGTAGGCATCATCAGCTTATATCATGGGTGACCAACCCTGTTCCTAGCAATCGACCTATCTGCAGATTTCAGCTCCAACCCTGATCAAACACACCTTGAACCAATTAATTAGAACCCAAGGAGCATCTGATAATTACAGGCAGGTGTGTTTGATATGGGCTGCAACTGAAGGAAGGTCAATCTCCAGGAATAGGGTTGAGCACCCCTGGCTTATATCACATAGAGCAGGG
>CAIGQZ010000643.1:5956779-5971898 GCA_903798205.1 Danio tinwini | reverse complement strand
TAAATGATTGATAGCCCCTCCCTAAATGACTGATAGCCCCTCCCTAAGTAAAGATAGCCCCTCCCTAAACAACTGATAGGCCCACCCTATATGATTGATAGCCCCTCCCTAAACAACTGATAATGCCTCCCTAAATGACAGATAGCCCCTCCATAAATGACTGAAAGCGCCTCCGTAAATGACTGATAGCTCCTCCCTAAATGACAGATAGCCCCTCCCTAAATGACTGTTAGCCCCTCCCTAAATGATTGATAACGCCTCCCTAAATGACTGATAGCACCTCACTAAATGACTGTTAGCCCCTCCCTAAATGATCGATAACGCCTCCCTAAATGACTGATAGCACCTCCCTTAATGACTGATAGCACCTCCCTAAATAACTGTTAGCCCCTCCCTAAATGATTGATAGCGTTTCCTAAATAACTGATAGGCCCGCCCTAAATGATAGCTCTACCCTAAAGGTATTCCATTGGCCAGGATACCAGGAACACAACCCCACCCTACACAATCAGAGTTAAGACCTCGGTTTAAAGTCTCATCCAAACGGCAGTGCACATCGGCAGTATAGCATTCCCTTCACTATACTTGGGCGTTAGGACTCAGGCTGATATAATTACAATATAGTTTTGTTTTTGTTAACAGACTAATGCCAGTGTTTCGTGGTCACACTTTACGCCAAGATTGACCAAGAAGAAGAGTTTTAAAGGAGAAGAAGCGTCACATTAGCAGAGAGTCTAGCAATCATTTAATTAGGCACGTTGATCTTGCTGTTGACTCGATGAAGAACGCTTTATACATGAATGTGTTCAGTGAAGTGTGTTGTGTTGATTTCTCTCAGGTGGTAAATCGCCCAGAGAGAACAAATGACCTGTAAACATGAGCAAGTAATTGGCCAGGATGTGCTGGATGGCACTATGTGTGAATAGGGAATTAAGGCATTTGTATCTATGATGGCTGTGACTTATTTTTATGTAAGTGATTTCACATGCTTGATATAAACTTCCGCTATTAACTCTACATGCAGCTAAAATGTGACATGTGTTGCAAACAGCCAACACTACGATGGCCGAGAGAGCTTAATGTGCTGCAATTTAAGAAAACACATACACTACCTGACACAAGTCTTGTCAATTATCCAAGTGATAGGAACAACAAATAATAACTTGACTTCTAGTTGATCATTTGGTATTAGAAGTGGCTTATATGAAAGGCAAAGGCCTCTAGATTACGCTTATTTGTCCACAATAAAATATGATCATGCCTTGATTTGTAATGATTTAATTAGGACAGTAAGTTCTGACTTTGCTTAGACAAAAGTCTTGTGACGTAACAGAAATAATGTCCAGTATAGAATATAAAGTCATGCTGCAGTGGAAACAGAATGAATATTGTGTCTGACTCCATCATGAGCTTGGAGGACTGCATCCATAAATCTCTGAATGACTCAAATCACTTATTAATAAAGTAATCTGGAATGGTGAAGAAAGCGTTCTTGCGGGACTCCCACAGTTCATCAAGATCCTTTGAATTCATCTTTAACGCCTCTTCCTTCATCTTACCCCAGACATGCTCAATAAGGTTCATGTCAGGTGTCTGGGCTGGCCAATCCTGGAGCATCTTGACTTTCTTTGCTTTCAGGAGCTTTGATAATTAAATGAAATGACACAGGGAAAAAGACACATGAAGAAAGGGAGATGTGGAAAGGCAGGGAAAGCCCACACAGCAGCTGAAATCTCTCAGTAGTTCTTCAGCAACCCTCTGCCCTTCCTCAGTGTAAAGGCGTACTTAAACTGTGTACAGTTGCTTTGAAGCATGTCTAAGCATGCTTGTCCCCTCTCCCCTCTGCCCCAACGGCCTGCATTCACATTGCATTCGAGCCGAAGCACACTTGCGTCATCGATGATGCGCTGGTCAGTTTAACAAAAAAGAAGTGCTCTCGCTCAGCACAGTGGAGATTTCTTTAGTTATATCATTTTAATTGTTTTGGGATGCGGTGACATGCAGTCAAATAATTCGCTGAACAGATCAGTCACTTTTGATGCTCATAAACAATCAAAGTCCTCGTGCTGCAGGTATTCAGAGGTTTGCTGAAGGTGCAGCTGTCGTGCAGTGAGGGGTTTACGTCTTTAATAAACTATGACAGTTTGCATTCATTGAACAGTAAGAATGATTAATTAATTCATATGAAACAGTCCCTTATAAGGCACGTCTCGTCTTCAGTTTCAGGCTCAGGCATGCTTTCCACTTACACTACAAGCGTACCGCATCAAAGCCCAAGTGAACCTCTATTCCAACCGGGTCAGGGCCGGCCAACTGAACCACGCCTGAGCCCGATTCAGAGCACTCACACTTTTCAAATGAATTGGGAAACGTGCCTGGGCACTATTCGTATAGCATAGTGTGAGTGCGCCCTAAATGAATATTCGCTACTTCAATCTAACATCGACATTAGCAGAATGAAGATGAAATCAGAGTGGACATTTCAGCAACACAATGATCCAAAATACAGCCAAGGAAACTCTCAAATGCATTCAGAGAAAGAAAATCAAGCTGTGGAATGGCTCAGCCAATCAACTGATGTTCAAGAGTTCACACTTAGCTGATGATTGATTATAAAGCTTGTTTAGCATGCTGTACCGGGAGAGAGCCATGAGCTCATAAGATCCTCAAGCCCGGGGCTCCCTCCCGTTTGCAAGGCGAAAGGGGAGTTTGAGCTCAGGTAGGTCTCGAGAACTTCCCTGCTGTAGTAGCTAATGAACAGATAGTGATTGCTCTTAAGATATAACTACTTACTAGGAGCGTGTCTATGGTGCCGATTTGAATTAGTCAATTAACTTAAGTTGCATGTTTTTGGACGGTGGGAGGAAACCAAGGAACCCGGGGGAAACCCACATGAGCACGAGGAAAGTGTGTAAACTCCGCACAGAAACGTCAGCTAGCTTGGTAAGGACTAGAACCAGTTATGTTCTTGCAGGCAACAATGCTAACCACTGGGCCACCGTGCCACCCATCTAGGAAAGTAGGAGGAGTAGGGGTGGAAGGGGGGATTCTTCAAAACGAAGATGGCTGTGATTTGGAACTTAGAGTATTTATAGTGGCTTAGAAATCGTCTGATTGGTGAATCATAAATTGAATAATGCAGGACCAGCTGCAAGCAATCATAAGAATATGATCCTCTTGAAATTAGTTTATAAATAAACAATATTTGACTAGATATTTTTCAAGACACTTCTATACAGCTTAAAGTGACATTTAAAGGCTTAACTAGGTTAATTAGGTTAACTAGGCAGGTTAGGGTAATCAGGCAAGTTATTGTATAATGATGGTTTGTTCTGTAGACTATCTGAAAAAATTATAGCCTAAAGAGGCTAATAATTTTGACCTTAAAATGATGTTTAAACATTTTTAAACTGCTTTTATTCTATCCAAAATAAAACAAACAAGACTTTCTCCAGAAGAAAAAAATATTAGCAGACTTACTGTGAAAATTTCCTTGCCCTGTTAAACATCATTTGGGAAATATTTAAAAAAAGACAAAAAAATTCAAAGGGGGGCGAATAATTCTGACTTCAACTGTATTTTTCTTTGACTCAAAGCTAAATGCATCATTCCATGTTGCAGAAACGGTGATATATAACATTCTTTGATGAATAGCAGCTTCAAAAGAACAGCATTGCTTTGAAATACACGTCTTATAAACGTCTTTGTAACATTTGAGCAAATTAATACATTCCTGCTGCGTAAAAGTATTAATTTCAATCAAAACAAGACATGTGAATTTTTCACATTCAGAGGCATGAAACATCTCAGTTATGGAAAACTTGGTTTTGACCTTTTAGTCCAGAAAAAACAAACATCCAAGGTGTTCTAGGTTAGATTTTAATTACCACATTGTAGAAATAGCGCATCTGAATCGCAAACTCGTGTAAAGAGGAAGCTGTCAGCTCTTATTTGAAGACATATTCATAACTGCGGGACGAAAAAATAAAAAAGGACTGAACAGTGTTTGGGTTTCAGAAAGTCAGCCAGCGTTTATACATCAAAATGAAATGGAAAATTAAATCTGCAATTAGTCTTGGGAGGCGTATAAATTAGCATATCTTTGAACAAATTAGTTATCTAGTAATTGTAGTTGTGGCGAGCGCTGGGAGGACCGTGTGGCGCCGCTTACGTAATCTTTCATGCTTGAAGCTCCTGTGGGGAATCACAGATGGGTCTTAAACTGTCAACCTCGCTCGTGTCACCCGAACGCTTCACGACTGCCAATCTGCTGCGCTTCATCTTAATTCTGCATTCATCTCACTTTTATTTCGCAGAACTCATCCAGAGCTGCTGTTGCTTTTTTGTCAAATGGGCCTCTAAACGCTTTTGATTGAACGAGCTTCGGATGTGAGAGCTTTCAGAGGAATATTTATTTATTTGCCAAATAGCTGAATGATTTATGGACACTTTTGATGTGTGGCCTTTGTCTTGAACGCCGAATGCATCGTGGCGAATGTAGTTTTACCATGCAAGGGCTTCAGATGCGTGTGGAGCATGAGTCTGCAGTTGTCGATCTGTCATTATGATCTTGTTTGCCATTTTTTTTCAGGGTGACAGTAGATCGAGATCATTCATATGCTTGTACGCATCTAATCATTCAATCACATTGCAGCAACTTAATGCATATACCTGACAAAAGTCTTGTCGTCGATCCCAGTTGTAAGAGCAACAATTAATAACTCGACTTCTAGTTAATCATTTGGAAAAGTGTCAGAATGCAGATTTTTCTGATGAATCATCTGTTGAATGGCATCCCAATCCTCACAAATACTGCAGAAAACCCACTGGAACCCGCATGAAATCAGTCAAGTTTGGTGAAGGAAACATCATGGTTTGGGGTTTCATTCAGTATGGGGGCGTGCGAGAGATCTGCAGAGTGCATGGCAACATCAACAGCCTGAGGTATCAAGATATTTGTGCTGCCCATTACATTACAAACCACAGGAGAGGGCAAATTCTTCAGCAGGATAGCGCTCCTTCTCATACTTCAGCCTCCATATCAAAGCTCCTGAAAGCAAAGAAAGTCATGGTGCTCCAGGATTGGCCAGCCCAGTCACCAGACATGAACATTATTGAGCATGTCTGGGGTAAGAAGAAGGAGGCATTGAAGATGAATTCAAAGAATCTTGATGAACTCTGGGAGTCCTGCTAGAACGCTTTCTTCACCATTCCAGATGACTTTATTAATGCGTGATTTGAGTCATTCAGAGATGTATGGATGCAGTCCTCCAAGCTCATGGTGGAGTCAGACACAATATTCATTCTGTTTCCACTGCAGCATGACTTTATATTCTATACTGGACATTATTTGTGTTCAGTGACAAGACTTTTGTCTAAGCAAAGTCAGACCTTACTGTCCTAATTTAATCAAGACATGATCATATTTTATTTTGGTAAATTAAGCATAATCCAGAGGCCTTTGCCTATCATATAAGCCACTTCTGACACCAAATGATCAACTAGAAGTCAAGTTATTATTTGTTTTGTACCTAAACTTAAATAGGTGACAAGACTTTTGTCAGGTAGTGTAGCTGTCAGGGTTCTCCCACTCTGGTCTTGTAAATTCTTGTTTTGGTGGCAGAGTCCGGACACTAACTCCGTCCTGTCCTGTAGTGCTCTGCTTGAGTTTTCTTGGATAGAGCACTTGTGTTCTGTCATTGTGTGCGTCTCTGTGTGCACGCCATCGTGAGTGCGTGCGGACCGTGCGCACTCCCACTTGATCCGGATGCGCATGGTCTGCGTGTGCTTGTTTTGTACTAGTGTTTGTGTTTTGTTTTGTCTGCATCACGCTGTTTCACTCTCAGCGTCTCAGTCTGGTTGGTTTTGGTTTCTGTTGGCGCTGAGATGAAACATGCGCGTTGCTTATGTGTGAGCGCGCAGTAAGATGTTTTTATCTATCGTGTGCTCGAGTCTCTTGTTCAGTCTTTTGTTGGTGTTGTGTTTAGCACGTGGTGCGTGTTTACATGCACCACGTGCTTGTGTTGTCATGAACACGCAGTTAATGAGTTCTCTTATTGGCTGCATGTTCTAGTCTAGTGTTATGTGAGCACATGGCTTGTGTGCTCTCCCGTCTATTGTCCAGCCCTACCCTCCTTGTTAACCCATTATTATTTTATCATGTTCACCTGTTTGTGTTAATTTACTACTGCTCATAATCTCCTGTCCTGTGCCAGTTCGTCATCTTTTCTCCTTGTCCTGTCGTTTGTAGCCTTGTCCAGTCCTGATCCCTGCCAGCCTGCCCAGTGAAGTTTATTTGTATGTTTTGTTAATGTTTTCCCCCTCGGGGTATTTTATTTTGCTGTTTGTTTTATTTTATTATTAATAAATACCTATTTTTTCCCTGCATCTGAGTCCTCGCTCCTTTTCCCCACCCACAACCGTGACAGTAGCTGTGGTCAAGAAATTTGCTATGTTTACATTCACATATGCAAAACATTAGCAAATAAGGGCTGATCACATCAAATGCACTATTCCGTTCTGAGAACGTGAGGTGCACTTAACTGCACTTTTTATGTTGCTAAGCAACCACTGAATAAGCTGTTGTGCACGAGCGATGCTGTTGATATTGCTATGATTGTGATATTTAATAACATTGTGATTGTCAAGATTTGTGAAGTCATTCAGCTCTGGATAACTCGAAACAGCGACCACAAATCCCTCCTCCACCTTTTACCCTTTCACGCATACAATCCCACCAACGACGGATACATGTTAGCAACTCAATGAATATATTTAGATGTGGTCAAAACGTATACAATGTATACAAAACTAAAATATTGCATAAAACATTTGCAAATTGCAAGGAATGCGAAGCGCACTGCACTTTTTATGTTGCTAGGCAACCATCAAATCAGCCGCGTATCGTTATATTTGTCATATTTATGAATATTGTGATATTCATGATTTGTGAACTCAAAAAAGCAACCACAAGTCTGTCATCTTTAAAAGGGACCTATTATGCAAAAATCACTTTTATAAAGGGTTTAAACTCAGTTATGTGGCAGTGGTCTGTGAATAGGCTCATTCTGAAAATGTAGCCCTATATACATTTCTGAAGATCGAGAATTATGTAGCCAGAAGTACGTATGGCTGCATTTCATCTTTAAAAGAAGGGGCAGTATGACGCCGTTCCTTTTCCCGCATACCAGCTGACCGCTTACCTCCATATGGACGGCTTTTCTGCTGTTACCAGTTTGTCCAGTGGCTCACCATATACGTCGGGGGATTTAAGACTCAGAGCTGACTGTGACAATGTTGTTCGAGTCCAGCAAAGAACGGTTCCAGCAAGCAGGTAAGACAAAAACAAAAGCCAATAAAATAAACAAGTAAATAACAGGGTGAGAATGTGGTCAAATCTGAAAACGTGGTAAAAATCTTTTTCTTTTTCTAGACTGCTTTTTAAAACTGTCAGTTGGATTTAGGAAAGCTGCTCAATCGTTGCTTTTTACAACACTATTGGTTGGGTTTAGAGAAGGGGGTGGGTGTCTGGCCAGATCGGCCTCTGTATTTACGTGAGAACAGCAGGCACGAATGGCACTCGTGAGAAAAATTTGAGAGCTGAAAAAGCATACACAGCGCCCTCTGGTGGATACAGGGAAAGAAAAACTGCAAAAAACGTAGCTCCTGGGAGTTATTTGGTGCTCTCTCTAGAAATGTATATAAGGGTATGTAATCAGAATGAGCCTGCATTGCTTTAATCAGCCTCTAATAGTAAAAGTGAATTCATTTTATTCTTATCACATTTGATAAAAAGTACGCAGGAACACTTTGATTGACATTCTCCCTTTGAACATGTCATCAGAGGGGGTAAGCCCCGCCCACAAGTGACCAGCTCTCCCTCATTACCATAGGGTGTTTGTCTTGTTTTTGAATCTGCCACTATGTAGCTCCACCCTCTTTTGAAAAGAGCACAATCTCATTTAAATTTAAAGCAACAGTTCGGATCAAAGCCTAAAAGGGGCAGTTTCAAAGAGTTATAAAACATTATTTATGGGTTATTTTTAGCTGAAACTTGACATACACACTTTACAGAGTAAGATTTATTTGACATCTTGCAAAAAGGGGATTAACAGGTCCCCCTTTAACCCTCACAACTCAAGAGTTTGCACAAAATAAACTTTAACTTACCTCAATAAATACCCAAACTGGGGATACATTTTAAGTCAATGCAGTGAGACCAAACTCAAGGTTTCAATTCAGACAGAGCTAGACAACTGAAGATTGCGAAAATGTTGCCTCATCTCCAGAGTCTTAATTTCTGCTGCAACATTCAGATCCTGTAGGGTCAGACTATGCTGTAAACAACTCGAAACCTCAGATCCGTAATAAAACGCATCAACGTGACAGTTATATATTTAAAAACACCGCCCCATTAGCAGGCCCACTGTAGCGTCGTTCTGTGCATAATTCAGTATCTGGTGTGTTATACAATCCGACGTGTTCTGAAGATCAGTGCAGACTTATATTAGGTCACCAAGCAGTAAACAGCTTGAGCCAAAGCCCAGGCACACTGAAGTGATGCTCATAAATATTCATCGGTGCCGCATGCGGTCGTCTTGTCTGTCCCGTCTGTCACTGTGCTGTCTATTGCAATGCAATGCATGATGGGTGTGCTTTCTTTTCTCTCCATGTGTCACATCATGATGGCTGCAGAGCCAGCGTTTTACTCTGTGCTCAAAATGCCAGAAGACCCTTTTTTTTTCTCGGAGGAAGGCAGTCGTGCAGCAGGACGGGGCGCAGGAGACACTTTTCAGGGTAATGGGTATTTACATGAGGGGATAAATAGTTTGCTCAAAGCAGCCCGGCTCTTGTCAGCGGCAGATTAGCGCAGGGGGAAAACAGGTGTCAGATCAAACTAGTAAAAGCGGCGCTGTGGAAATAGCCATTTGTCGTGTGAAGAGCTGCGTTTGAGAGCGATTCTGCCAGGGACAAGAGGCAGGAGGAAATTGGCTTTGAGAGAGGAAATTAAATCAAATCAAGGAAAAAAGACCTCGGGGTGCTTCAACACATATTAAAAGTCGCAAAACGAATTTTTAACATGGTTGATTGTGAATATTTGGAAAGACTGGAATTGATTTTTTTTTTAAATGAGGTAAACCTTTGCAAATGCTTCTGTGATTGAACTGAGATTCAGTTCTGTCATGACGGACATTTAAGGGAAGTCGTTATAAAAATTTGTCATGGATATGGGTTTGGTTGTGAATGCATAGTCTATGTGTGTTATATCTCTGTACAAAAAAAAAAAAACTATTGTGCAAGTGCTGCAGGGGAAACAATAGCAGAGTTTTGCTTTGTCCCAATATGCATACTTACACTAAACCCAACCGTCCTAAACGTATGTACTTATTTGTGAAAAAAAAGTACATACTTTTTAGGTCCTATCATATACACGGCACAATAAAGCAGAAGACGTTTCAAGAGCTCACACTTAGCTGATGATTGATTATAAAGCTTGTTTGGCATGCTGTCCCAGGAGAGAGCCCTGAGCTAATAAGATCCTCGACTCCAGGGCTGCCTCCTGTTTGCAAGGCTAAAGGGGAGTTTGAGCTTAGGTAGGTCTCAAGAACTTCCCTGTTGTAGTCGCTAATGAACAGATAGTGATTGCTCTTAAGATATAACTACTTACTAGGAACATGTCTATGGTGCCAATTTGGATTAGTCAATTAACTTAAGTTGCATGTTTTTGGACTGTGGGAGAAAACCAGCGAACCCGAGGGAAACCCACGTGAGCATGTGGAGAATGTGTAAACTCTACACAGAAATGTCAGCTAGCTTGGTAAGGACTAGAACCAGTAATGTTTTTGCTGTGAGGCAACAGTGCTAACCACTGGGCCACTCAGTCACTTTTGATGCTCAAAAACAATAATAAAGTCATCATGCTGCAGGTATTAGGAGGTTTGCTGAAGCTGCAGCTGTCGTGCAGTGAGGGATTTACGTCTTTGATAAGCTATGACAGTTTGCGTTCATTGAACAGTAAGAATGATTCATTAATTCATATGAATCAGTCCCTTATAAGGCACGTCTCGTCTTCAGTTTCAGGCTCAGGCATGCTTTGCACTTACACTACAAGCGTACCGCATCAAAGCCCAAGTGAACCTCTATTCCAACCGGGTCAGGGCCGGCCAACTGAATCACGCCTGAGCCCGATTCAGAGCACTCACACTCCTCAAATGAATTGGGAAACGTGCCTGGGCACGAATCGTATAGCATAGTGTGAGTGCGCCCTAAATAAATATAAGCTACTTCAATCTAACATCGACATTAGCAGAATGAAGATGAAATCAGAGTGGACATTTCAGCAAGACAATGATCCAAAATACAGCCAAGGAAACTCTCAAATGCATTCAGAGAAAGAAAATCAAGCTGTGGAATGGCTCAGCCAATCAACTGACTTTTAAGAGTTCACACTTAGCTGATGATTGATTATAAAGCTTGTTTGGCATGCTGTCCACTCTGCACAGAAATGTCAGCTGGCTTGGTAAGGACTAGAATGAGTGACGTTTTTACTGTGAGGCAACAGTGCTAACCACTAGGTCATCGTGTCACCCATCTAGAAAAGGAGGAGGAGTAGGGGTGGAAGGGGGGATTCTTCAAAATGAAGATGGCTGTGATATGGAACTTAGGGTATTTATAGTGGCTTAGGAATCGTCTGATTGGTGAATCATAAATTGAATAATGTGGGGCCGGCTACAAGCAATCATAAGAATATGATCCTCTCGAAATTAGTTTATAAATAAACTTCACGTATAGTGTGATTTGTTGCTATTTTCAGACCAGCGCAACAGTAAATTTCACGTTTTGCATCATGTTGTTTAAATAGCGAATCCATTTGTGCCACTTTGTGGACTCATGGGTGTGCTAGTCTGAAAAAGAGGTGTGTTAAGACACATTGTTGGTGCGTTGCTATTTTGAGGAACTGAAATAGACCGCGCTGTTGACCAACTAAAAGCTGCTCTAAAGTTCAATGCAGAGTGGATATATTTTTCCATGCCTCACCTTTATTCATGACAATTTACATGAGTATAATGTTATTATTATTAGCAGTATTTGTTTATTATATGCATATTTATATTTGTTTTAATAAAAACAAGTTTAGATTTGTTTTAGAGACGTCTGCATTACCATATGGGGCATAAAAACAGGACGCGCATGTGTTTGGATATAACTCTCTCACCACATTTCGCTATTATTGTTCATTTATTCCTTTGCTGGAAATTAGAGCTGAATTTAGAAATAGTTTTGAAACAAATCTTTGCCCTTGACAAACTAAATTAAATATGTAGGCCAATGGGTGTCTTCAGTGGAGTGAGTTTCCACCAAAGTAAAGGAGTAAAGTGTGAAAGTAAAAAGAGAAAGCATGACTGCTCTCATCGGCCCCAGTGTTTGTAACTTTAGGTGGGTTTGCAAGCATGTGTACCTTTTATTGCGTCTTCATTAAACTTTAGCCGTTTGCATTTCCCGCGGTTACAGAAGCTCTCTGTCATCTCAACTAGGTGTGGCTGGAAAGTGTGAGCGCGTTGCTTCGCGTGTGCGTCCCTCAATTGGAAATAATGAACTTGCCTTAGTTATAGCCTCAGTCAAAGTTAATCCAGTGTGCGTGGTTAGTCTCGGTGTACAAGCTTGTAACTTTAAACTAGCACTCAGTTGGCCTAAGTTTGTTTAGTTGCCGAAGTTTGTTCCGTGCAGAAACACGTTGTTGAGAAACCCTTATGATTAATTAACCGTGACGAATTAAAGCATGGTTAATAGTGAAACCGGTTAATCATTACATCCCAATATGGATGGCACATGCATCGGCTGTAAAACTATACAAAGACACAAATGATTTTGTAACTACCACTCTGACACATTCTAGCACATTAGGAATATTGTTGTTGTTGTTTGACATTATTAAATCCCAAAGGGAAATTTACATGTCACAGCAGAGCTTTCCGTACTAAAACTAGATAAAATAAGTTAGATATACATAAAAACAACAATAATACAATTACATTCATACTGCACACCTTAGTTCCAAAACAACGAGCAAACACTGGTCCATATCTAATACTAATACAGCACAAATCATCTGGTATGATTTTGGTTATACAATCTGATCACTTAGTAAAAATGACTTCCTGTATCTTTCTCTGTAACATGAAAGAACCTTGCACTAAAAGAGCTTGCATACGATTGGACTGTATCTAAAAGGGGATGATGATCATGGTTCCTCATACTGACAAACGTGTCCAGCATTCGATCATGTGTAATGTCTCCTATATTGGGTAGTACACACCCCATAACAGAACCCGCCATTATTTTTCATTTATTGATTCCTCAACAGTACTCTCTGCTTGCTGAGTCGTACATGTACGGCTGAATGCTGGTCCTCACACTCATGTTGCTTCTCTCTGTCTGCCTGTCTGTTGCCATACACAAAGCGGGGGAGCTTCTGGCTCCGCCCCCTTGTTAAGTTGGGCGGGAAGTCGAAACTAATTTTCATGTGAAGCAACACGCCCCTAAAACAACGAACTGTGTACATGCCCCCAAAGTGACACTTTTAACACATCCTAATAAAAAAATCTGACTTGTGTTTTGAACTGAACCTAATCTAGCACACTCAGAAGAACCATAATATTAATATTACATCTTAAAAAGGGGGTAAAGTAGGTGCCCTTTAAGCTAGTATTGTTAGTTAATGGTTTGTTGATACTGTGAATTGTGACCTAAAGTGTTACCAAATGATCCCATCAGATGTGTTTGGATGAGGAGTTTAGATAGCATTTCACATGTATTTCTTTTAGGGTTGATAAAATCTGACACGCATAACAAAACCTAGCTTGAAATCTTACAGTGCGACTGAATCAGTCATTTCAAGCATCCACTCAATGTTTTGAGAGTTGTCAAGGTAAAAGCAGCTCTTGAAGGTTTTGTTGCTTGTCGTCCATTTTAATATCTGACCTCGAGAATGAAAATGTGCACGGATGCTGCCGCATTATTAGAATCAGCACACAATATTTCATGTTTGAGGCGCTTTGTTAACCATGCGATTGCCAGAAAACTCTGGACCTTGTGTCAAAATCCAGTCCAAGGTCTCGGAAGATTGAGCGGCAATGTTTCGAGCGCATGAATCCATCTGGAGGAAGAAATCCAGCTTGTTCTCGAGCGCACATAAAGGTAACGTCATTTCCCAGCGTGCATTGGGACTGCAGTAGCTACAGGTCTGACCGATTCATTGACATTGATGAATGACCAGCGCAATGATCCAATGCCATTTTTTTCCTCGTGCATTAAGCTCTGTCAGACTGCAGTTATTGAGTTCAGTCCAAAGCCGTTTCGGGGTCCATCATTCTCCTGCTGTGACTTTTGCGTTTGGGATCCAAAAAAACGACATGAAAATCCGGGTGATATTCTGGTCGCTAAATGTCCATTGATGTCTTAATTTATGCAAACAAACAAACTAAAAGCTTTTGCTGATGTTTGATTGGGTTTATGGATTCAACTGGCGGTGCTGGGAAAAAAAATGAGTATGCGATAAGGAAAAGTAAAGGCATGCAGATATGTGGAAAAATCATTATAATGACATTCAGAAGTCTGCATATAGTATTTTTGTATAATGTTACAGTTTATAATGTTGATGTCAAATGTTATGTAATATATAATAATTTAAACTCATCGGCCACTTTATTAGGTACACCTGTCCAACTGCTCGTTAACTCAAATTTCTTTCAGCCAATCACATGGCAGCAACTCAATGCATTTAGGGATGTAGACATGATCAAGACGATCTGCTGCAGTTCAAACTGAGCTTCAATGGGGAGGATTTAAGTGACTTCGAACATGGCATGGTTGTTGGTGCCAAACAGGCTGGTTTGAATATTTAAGAAACTGCAGATCTACTTGGATTTTCACGCACAACCATCTCTAGGGTTTACAGAGAAGGGTCTGAAAAAGAGAAAATATCCAGTGAGCGGCAGTTCTGTAGCTGCAAATGCCTTGTTGATGCCACAGGTCACACTTTAGGCCCATTAGTACCAATTCTTGTCAACGCCACAGCCTACCTAAGTATTGTTGCTCGCCATGTCCATCTCTTTATGACCACATGTACCCATCTTCTGATGGCTACTTCCAGAAGCATAACGCAGCCTGTCATAAAGCGTGAATCATCTCAGACTGGTTTCTTGAACATGACAATGAGTTCACTGTACTCAAATGGCCTCTACAGTCACCAGAACTCAATCCAATAGAGCACCTTTGGAATGTGGTGGAATGAGAGATTCCCATTATGGATGTGCAGCCGACAAATCTGCAGCAACTGCGTGATGCTATCATGTCAATATGGAGCAAAATCTCTGAGGAATATTTGCAGTGCCAGTTCTGAAGGCAAAAAGGAGTCCAACCCGATACTGGTAAGGTGTACCTAATAAAGTGACCAGTGAGTGTATATGGGCTGAATTAATAAACAATCAAATTAAATGTAGTAATGTTCAACCTAATTAGTTTGTTTACCTTCAGCCTATATAAATTGTAAATTCATTCATTCATTCATTTTCTTTTCAGCTTAGTCCCTTTATTGATCCGGGGTCACCACAGCAAAATGAACCACCAACTATTCCAGCTCCAGCATATGTTTTACAAAGCAGATGCCCTTCCAGCTGCAACCCATGACTGGGAAACATCCATACACACTCATTCACACTCATACACTACGGTCAATTTAGCTTACCCTATTCAACTATACCACATGTCTTTGGACTTGTGGGGAACACCGGAGCACCCGGAGAAAACCCATGCCAACACAGGGAGAACATGCAAACTCCACACAGAAACGCCAACTGACCCAGCTGAGGCTCAAACCAGAGACCTTTTTGCTGTGAGGTGAACGTGCTACCCACTGCACCACCGTGCAGCCCATTTTTGAAATTATAAATATCTAAAATAGGCACTATCTTTCTAAATGAATACTTTGCAATCTAAACAACTACATTCTCGCCTAAAAAAAGCCTCAAAAGTACATTATGTTGTCCAACAGCAGCAATATTTGTCAATCTGTAGTGAGTTTATTGATCTGCTGTCACTCTTTGTGGGCGGAGTAATAC
>CAIGQZ010000643.1:5938592-5951779 GCA_903798205.1 Danio tinwini | reverse complement strand
TATATCTCAAATGTACTTTTCCAGGAAGAGGAAAGGTTGTAATAATATTTAATCAGCACTTTTCATATATTTTGGTGGTACATCAGATCCATGTCTTTAAAAGGGCACGTGCGTCACCTGTTTTAAATAAATGTGACATTCTTCTCATAATTCATGTAAAATGGCAATATGTAAGCCGGGCTCTAGCGGACACAATGACCCTCGCCGTGTCTGGAGCTGTCAGACGGGGTCTAAAGCTAAAAGAGCCGAGTGCTTGAAATAATTCCCACTGCTCCGCTCTAATGGCTTTTTGTGGAGGAACTGCAGGAATATTTGTACTGGGAAAATTACAGCTCGTAGATACGTTGCATTTTCTCATAAAGCGCGTACTTGGCTGACATTTATACAGCGCGGAGAGGCAGATCCCTCTTCACGCTGAAGTTTAAATGCCACTCACATTAGTTTCAGACACCTGTGTCCTTTAGCATTTTCTCACCGAGCAGCTGAGAAACTCAATGCACAGAGGAAATCCAGCTGGATTTTAAATACAGAGACAAGAAATACACCGCATTTGTACAGTAGGACTGTACATACAGTCGGAAACCAGGTCAGAGGCCTTTTTATGGTTCCCCTCACCTCCAAACATCACCAGGACATGTTTGAGACCTGTAAACTCGCAGTTATACATATTAGGTACACCTGTCTAACTGCTCATTAACGCAAATTTCTAATCAGCCAATCACATGGCAGCAACTCAATGCATTTAGGCATGTAGACATGGTCAAGACGATCTGCTGCAGTTCAAACCGAGCATCAGAATGGGGAAGAAAGGGGATTTAAGTGACTTTGAACGTGGCATGGTTGTTGGTGTCAGATGGGCTGGCCTGAGTATTTACTACTGGGATTTTCACGCACAACCATCTCTAGGGTTTACAGAGAATGGTCTGAAAAAGAGGAAATATCCAGTGAGCGGCAGTTCTGTGGGCGCAAATGCCGTGTTGATGCCAGAGGTCAGAGGAGAATGACCAGACTGGTTCCAGCTGATAGAAAGGCAACAGTAACTCAAATAAGCACTCGTTACAACCGAAGTCTGCAAAAGATTAATTAATCCATATCAAACAGTCCCTTAAAAGTCATGTCTCGCTTTCAGTTTCGGGCTCAGACACGCTTGCCCTCACACTGCAAGCGTACCGCACCTGAGGCCAATTCAGAGCACTCACACTTCTCAAACAATCCGGAACTTCTATCAACAATTCAGGCTGCTGGTGGTGGTGTAATAGTGTGGAGGATATTTTCTTAGCACACTTTGGGCTTATTTGTACCTATTGAGCATCGTGTCAACACCACAGCCTACCTGAGTATTGTTGCTGACCATGTCCATCTCTTTATGACCACAGTGTCTCCATCTTCTGATTGCTACTTCCAGCAGGTAACATGCCATGTCATAAAGCATGAATCATCTCTGACTGGTTTCTTGAACATGACAATGAGTTCAAAGTACTCGGCCTCCACAGTCACCAGAGCTCAATCCAATAGAGCATCTTTGTGATGTGGTAGAACCAAAATCTCTGAGGAATATTTCCAGTACCTTGTTGAGTCTATGCCACAAAGGATTAAGGCAGTTCTGAAGGCAAAAGGGGGTCACACCAGGTAATAGTAAGGTGTACCTAATATAGTGGCTGGTGAGTATATTTACAGTACATAGTTGAAGTCACAATTATCAGCCCTTCTGAATATCTTTCCCCAATTTCTGTTTAACAGATTGTTTTCAACACATTTCTAAACATAATAGTTTTAATAACTCATTTCTTATAACTGATTTATTTTATCTTTGCCATGATGACAGTAAATAATATTAGACTAGATATTTTTCAAGATACTAGTATTCAGCTTAAAGTGACCTTTAAAGGCTGAACTAGGTTAATTAGGGTAATTAGGCAAGTCATTGTATAACAAATGTTTTCTGTAGACAATCCAAAAATATATATTTATATTTATTTTATTAAAAGCTGCTTTTATTCTAGCTGAAATAAAACAAATAAGACTTTCTCCAAAAGAAAAAATATTATAGGAAATACTGTGAAAAAGGCGACGCAGTGACGCAGTAGGTAGTGCTGTCGCCTCACAGCAAGAACGTCGCTGGGTTGCAGGTTTGAACCTCGGCTGGGCTGGATCAGTTGGCGTTTCTGTGTGGAGTTTGCATGTTCTCCCTGTGTTCGCGTGGGTTTCCTCCGGGTTCTCCGGTTTCCCCCACAGTCCAAAGACATGTGGTACAGGTGAATTGGGTAAGCTAAATTGCTCGTAGTGTATGAGTGTGAATGAGTGTGTGGATGTTTCCCAGAGATGGGTTGCGGCTGGAAGGGCATCCGCTGCGTAAAATCGTGTTGGATAAGTTGGTGGTTCATTCCGCTGTGGCAACCCCAGATTAATAAAGCGACTAAGCCGAAAAAAAAATGAATGAATGAATACTGTGAAAAATTCTTGAATCTGCTAAACATCATTTGGGAAATATTTGAAAAAGAAAAGACGCGGTGGTGCAGTAGGTAGTGCTGTCGCCTCACAGCAAGAAGGTCGCTGGTTCGAGCCTCGGCTGAGTCAGTTGGCGTTTCTGTGTGGAGTTTGCATGTTCTCCCTGCATTCGTGTGGGTTTCCTCCGGGTGCTCCGGTTTCCCCCACAGTCCAAAGACATGCGGTATAGTAGACTGGGTAGGCTAAATTGTCAGTAGTGTATGTGTGTATGCAAGAGTGTATGGGTGTTTCCCAGAGATAGGTTGCAGCTGGAAAGGGCATCCGCTGCGTAAAACATGTGCTGGTTCATTCTGCTGTGGCGACCACGGATTAATAAAGGGACTAAGCTGAAAAGAAAATGAATGAATGAATGAATGAATGAAAATGAAAAAGAAAAACACAGGAGGGTGAATAATTTGACTTCAACTGTATATCTGAATATTTTGGGGGGCTTTCGTGTTTTTAAATTATTAAAAGCATTTTAAAACACATGTAGTATTTGAAAAAAGTGATTAGTTAATTTACTGAAAAAAAATTAGTTAACCCGTTGCCTCAAAAGCCACAAATAAACTGTATTGAAATAAAATGAGTATTGTTTTAATTAAAACTGTAAAGTTGACTTAATTTTTAGAATTATGCATATAGGTTTTTTTTTAAAGAGCTCCTATTATGCAATATGAAAGGTCATATTTTGGCTTTGGGGGTCTCCAACAACAGGTTGATATGCATGTCAAAAACACTTTTATTGTCCTATAATGTGTGTTTAGTAATAGCTAGTTATGACTCCCATATGATTTGTTCATCGCTAATTAAGTAGCCAGAAGTACGTATGGCTGCATTGCATGTATAAAATGAACACTACAGGGCAGTGCCGTTCATTTTCGAGTTACCAGCTGACCGCTTACCTCCTTTCCAGCTTTCCCCCTGTTACCAGTTTGTCTAGTAGCTCGCCATGTACGTCAGTGACCTGAGATCACTTTGCTTCTGTCTCCCGCTATCCTGATCCATGGGCACAGTTTCATCTTCTCGAGATCTCGTTTAATCAGGCTCATTATCAGATTTACTCGTGGTTTAAAATAATGAAAATATGTGTGAATGCTTCTTTGCCATTTCGAAAATGTAAATATTATTATAATATTGAAAATATAAATATTATTTAGACTCGCGTTATTTATTTTCACTGCTCCCTGCGCACAAAACAATCATCAACCAATAAGAGTGATTGTAAACATCAGAAAGCTGATTGGCTGAAAATATTGTTGAGGGCCAATAGTTAAACGTGACTTGCGCAAACAATCCACGAAGCCTTCGCTTGCACTCATTGCACTGTCACCTCACAGCAAGAAGGCCGCTGGTTCAAGAAGTGGCCGGCTTAGTCAGTTGGCATTTTTGCTTTTGAGTTTGCATGTTCTCCCCGTGTTGGCGTGGGTTTCCTAAGGGTGCTCTGGTTTCCCCCACAGTCCAAACACATGCACTATAGATGGATTGAATATACTAAATCGGCCGTAGTGTATGAATGTGTGTCAATGTGAGAGTGTATGGGTGTTTCCCAGTACTGGGTTGCAGCTGGAAGGGCATCCACTGTGATAAGTTGGCATCCTGATAAATAAGGGACTAAGCCGAACATTAACTAACATTTGATTACTTAAATAACATCAACTAACATTAGCAAAAGATAAAACACCGTACTGAATGTATTAATAATTTATTTGTTAGTAAATGCATTATTTAATAGACCGTTCATTTAAGTCTTACCTTAATTTTTCTTATTTTTCGTACCAATTTGGTGCCACTGTTGTGACATTACATTTTTGTTTCTTATACGGCAGAAATGGGCTTCAACAATTCCTGTAGTGAAATATGTCACATAACTGCAGTTTCTGATGGGTTGAATGTTCTTTGGTCTCCAAGAACTTTTTGAAGAGTTCAACCGCACCATATTTGTGCCTCTTCAGCGGGATCTGCTGCTGCTGTGAATGCTGACAGCTCTGTCTGAAGGCAAGCGTGTGCTGAATGCAGGTGCCGTGTTTCTGCTTTAGTTTTAGTGCCATGTCTGTCAGATTAATTGGAGTAATATGCAGAGCCTCTCATTTTGCTTTCATTCACATAATAGATTTGTGTTTTCCGACTAGCTTATATTCCAGTAGGTGGTTCATAGCCCACCACCTTCAAAGTTTTCCAGTTGAGTATAGCAAATAGTTCAGTGGTGGGTCAGTGGTGATCTGTACAATCAGGGAACTAGTTACAAATAATTTGATTACCATTCACATATACAGCGCATCCGGAAAGTATTCATAGCGGTTCACTTTTTCCACATTTTTTTATGTTACAGCCTTTCTCCAAAATAGATTTAATTAATTTATTTCCTCAACATTCTACACACAATCCCCCATAATGACAATGTGAAAAAAGAGTTTTTGAAATTGTTGCAAATTTATTAAAAATACAAAACCTGAAAAATCATATGTACATCAGTATTCACAGCCTTTGCCGTGAAGCTCTAAATTGAGCTCGGGTTCATTCTGTTTCCACTGATCATTCTTGAGATGTTCAGCAGCTTCATTGGAGTTCACCTGTGGTCAATTCAGTTGATTGGACATGATTTGAAAAGGCATACACCTGTCTATATAAGATACCAGGGTTGACAGTGCATGTCAAAGCACAAACCAAGCATGAAGACAAAGGAATTGTCTGTAGACCTCCGAGACAGGATTTTCTGAAGGCACAAGGCTGGGGAAGGTTACAGAAAAAATTCTGCTGCTTTAACCACCAGGACTCTTCCTAGAGCTAGCCGGCTATCTAAGCTGAGTGATCAGGGAAGAAGGGTCTTAGTCAGGGAGGTGATCAATAACCCGATGGTCACTCTGTCTGAGCTCCAGCGTTCTTCTGTGGAGAGAGGAGAACCTTACAGAAGGACAACCATCTGTGGTAGAGTGCCCAGACTGAAGCCACTCCTCGCCTGGAATTTGCCAGAAGGCATTCGAAGGACTTTCAGACCATAAGAAACAAAATTCTCTGCTCTGATGAGACTCAAATTGAACTCTTTGGAGTGAACGCCAGGCGTTATGCTTGGAGAAAACCAGGCACCGCTCATCACCGCTCATACCACCAGATGGTATCCTTACTGTGAAGCATGGTGGTGGCAGCATCATGCTGTGGAGATGTTTTTCAGCAGCAGGAACTGGAAGACTAGTCAGGATAGAGGGAAAGATGAATGCAGCAATGCGCAGAGACATCCTGAATGAAAACCTGCTTCAGAGTGCTCTTGACCTCAGACTGGGCTGACGGTTCATCTTCCAGCAGGACAATGACCCAAAGCACACCACCAAAATATGGAGTGGCTTCTCAACAACTCTGTGAATGTGCTTGAGCGGCCCAGCCAGAGCCCAAACCTAAATCCTATTGAACATCTGAGAGAGAGATCTGAAAATGGCTGTACACCGTTCCTTCCCATCCAACCTGATAGAGCTTGAGAGGTACTGCAAAGAGGAACGGGCAAAAAGTCCCAAAGACAGGTGCGCCGACCTTGTGGCATCATATTCAAAAAGATTTGAGGTTGTAATCGCTGCCAAAGAAGCATCAACAAAGTACTGAGCAAAGGCTGTGAATACTGATGTACATGTGATTTTTCTGCTTTTTTATTTTAATAAATTTGCAACAATTTCAAAAACTCTTTTTTCACATTGTCATTATGGGGGATTGAGTGTAGAGTGTTCATTTTAGAATAAGGCTGTAACATAAAAAAAAATGTGGAAAAAGTGAAGCGCTATAATACTTTCCGCATGCACTGTATGCTCAAACTACTCTTCAATCTACATACGAGAAAGCAAAGCAGCAGAAAGTAATATTGGTCACACTTTATTGCAATGTACAATCCAGCCTATTAACTACTGGCTTATTACCTGCCTATTATTACGACATTAACTTTTTACTAGCAGTTATAAAGTACGATCTTATTCTGGAACCCTAACCCTACTCAATACCTAAACCCATCTTCTACCTTACTAACTATAGTAGTTGATTAAGCTAGCAGTGTTAGTTATTACCATAAATTGTGATCTAAACTAAAGCATTATCAATATTTCTCCTCCAAAGCCAATTGCTCAATTGAAATTATTACGTTCATATTTTTATTGTCTGTTGTAAATCTCTGCTAGTTGAATCTGCACTAAATCTCATAGATGTTGTGCTCTGGGTGGAGCAGGTAAATAATATCTGCAGATCTCTCCTTGAATGGTAAAGGACTGTCATAAATTAGTACACCAAAAGCCCTGCGGGTTTTATGTTCTTCCGCTGTGCTTTGTGAATTGTGCGCCGTGAATTTATTTGCTCTTTAAAAGCAACATGCAGTTAGACCACAGATTTAGCACTCCGCCGGTCAGTGGCTTTCCAGAATGCAGCATCGCGTACACAGAATGACCTCCATTCAGACGCTGTCTAATTTACAGTGTGGCCTATGAAATGCCCCCTATTCCCAAAAGATAAATTACGTTCTGAACGTAAAACTGAAACACCTTGATCTTTGGCCCTTTTGACACAGAACTGTACGTTCTCCAAAAATGCCATTTTTTTCTGAGTGCCAAATAAAACAACATGCATTTAGACGACAACCGCAGTGTGAGAAACACAG
The DNA here is from genome assembly GCA_903798205.1 of Danio tinwini. NCBI lineage: Eukaryota > Metazoa > Chordata > Actinopteri > Cypriniformes > Danionidae > Danio > Danio tinwini. Next base: position 5,944,662 of record CAIGQZ010000643.1, on the reverse strand, counting down.
ACCTTCTTCCATTAGGATGCCAAGAAAAGTGGGATTGATCCAGTTTGTGAAGTGTGTTGGGGATAAAAGTGTGTTGGAAAAGCCCACGGCAAAGCATCGATTAGGATGTAATTTATTCCTGAGTAAAGGGTAATGTAAGCAAAGTATTTTTTAGGGCCGAGTGTGATTGTGATGTATGACAGCAGGGGAATGATGGCGACAGGTATAAATGACTGAAGGTGACGGAGGGCTTTAAATTAAAACCTGTTAATCGAAAACACAGGCATAAAACATGGAGGAAGTTCAGATTGACATGTGTGTAAGTGAGCGAGTGTGTGTGCCTTCTATTCCTTATGATTAAAGACCAAATGTCCCCACAAAAATAGCAACACCAGTACATTTAGACCTTTTTTGGTTGGTCTCCATGAGGAAAATGGCTTATAACCCACACAGAATTAAGTATTTTGAATTTTTTTTAAAATTGGGTTTAGGGGTTGGGTTGAGGGCAAAGAACCGAATATAGAGTATGTACTGTAGAAACATCATTACGTCTATGGTAAGTGCCCATAAAGGGGATTAAAGTATAGCAATACCTGTGCATTTTGACCTTGAGGGGACATTTTTCAACACAGGCTCATTGTGAAAATGTACCCCCGTATATTATTCTGGAGAGCACGAATTATGTAACCAGAGTTACGTATGGCTGCATTTCGTCTTTAAAACGAACGCTATGGAGTGGTATGATGCTGCCGACAGCTTCTATTTCTTTTCGCTCTACCAGCTGACTGCTTACCTCCCGCTTTTCCGCTGTTACCACTTTGCACAGTAGCTCACCACATATAGCGACGGACTTGAGATGCAGAGAGGAGTTGACTGTGATAGCGGGGTTTGAGTCTGGTGAAGAACGGTTCCAGAAAGCAGGTAAAACAAAATCAATAGGTATAAATAAAATGAACAAGTAAATAACAGGTTGAGAACGTGGTAAGATCTGAAAATGTGGTAAAAATCAGGCAACTGTGAGAGGTTTTCTTTTTTCTGGATTGCTTTTGAAAACACTGTCGGTTGGGTTTAGGAAAGGGAATGATCAGGTCAATCTGTGCTTTTGTAAACACTGTCAGTTGGGTTTAAAGAAGGGGGTGGGTGAAGCGATTGGTCGGTCGGCCAGTCAATCAGTCAGTCAGTACACAGCAGCCTCTGGTGGATTCACGAAAAGAAAAAACTGCAAAAAAAAAATTTACCTCCTGGAACGTATTTTGCAGTCTCCAGAAATGTATACAGGGGTACGTATCAATAATGGACCTGGGTTGACATTTTTGGTTTCCATGAAGGAATGGTTCATATATCATACAAAATAAAATGCTGATTGCTTCCTGTGAGGGTTGGGTTTAAGGGTAGGGTTATAAAATATAGTCGGTACAGTCTATGGGAAGTCCCTATAAATAGCTGTGCAAGTGTTTGTGTGATGCATTTCAGCTTATGATTAACTTTCTTCTTGGCTAAATTTCTTCATAATCTCTTTGAAAAGCATCGCTTTTCACAATCGCCTCACTGCAAGAAGGTTGCTGGTTCAGTTGGCATTTCTGTGTGGAGTTTGCATGTTCTCCCCATGTTGGCGTGGGTTTCCTCTGGGTGCTCCTGTTTCCCCCACAAGTCCAAAAAAAAAACATGTGGTACAGGTGAATTCGGTAAGCTAAATTGTCCGTAGTGTATGTGTGTGAATGAGTGTGTATGGATGTTTCCCAGTGATGGGTTGCAGCTGGAAGGGCATCCGCTGCGTAAAACACATGCTGGATGAGAATAATGTGCAGGTTAGTGTATACTCCATCAGCTGTTTTCGTTTCTGTCAGCTTTATGTCATTGACAGTTTGGCGCCATCTTGTGACTGAATAATGTGCAGGTTAGTGTATACTCCATCAGCTGTTTTCGTTTCTGTCAGCTGCATGTTTGATATAAAAAATTATAAACTATTACACATCAAAACAATGTTTTGTGTCTAATTGTTATGTTTTGTGGCAAGTAGCCATGTAATAAATGTGATAAAGTACATACAGGATGGTTGTTTTCACAGAATAAAGCCCATCAGTCCTAAATAACAGTGCTCCGCTTTGCGTAAGGCTGCCGATAAATCTGTTGAGCATTGTTCTGCGATAACCTCAAGCTCAATTTCAATATTCAATAAAGCACTAGTAAATGTTGAGCTATGATTAATAAATGCAACAGGCTACAAGTATTGTTCATTTATAGTTAATACATTAACTAACACAAATTAATGGGACCCTGTTATAACAATAATATATTTTATAGTTAAATCTGATAGTATTATATCTGACATAGTTATTCAGGCAAGGTGGTGTAAATTCAAAAAAATTGTTATTTTACTCCAAAAGCTAATCTAATTAGCACTTATTACCTTCTCATTCAGTTCACACATGATTATATTCTGTTTTCAGGTCGTCCTTGAGCCTTTCAACTGACACACACACACACACACACACACTTGTAGATTTGACTTATTCCTTTGCTAATATATAAATAATTGTTCTTGCACGTGTGTGTCTGGAAAACGCATGGATGAAGAAGTGATTAATAATCGAGCTTCAGCGCATCACTGTCGCAGATTGATTCCCAGAAAATCAAAACACACTGAAGCATTATCTGATAATCCTGTATTAATGTTTGCATAAATTATTCAGCTATTTACATGCAACTGTGGGATCTGCTGCTCACAAGAGTGTGTGAAATGCAGATGAGTTTGATTACAGTAAAGCACACAAAACCAAGGGGACATAAATGTGTGTTTTTGGGGACTCATTGAAAGTGTGTGTGTTGATATGAAGGCAGTTGTGGTTGATTTTTAACACCAAACTGAAATCCTAGGGATCATAAATGTGTGTGAAATGCAGATAAGTTTGATTACAGTAAAGCACACAAAAGCGAGGGGACATAATTGTGGTTTTTAAGGACGTGTGCTTTCTATTAGAAGTATGTGCGTTGATATAAAGGCGGATGTGGTTGACTTGTAGCGTAGCAGCATCAGTAACAGTCTATTTTTTGATTTATGAAAAAAATGCTGGTCTTTTCTGGAGGAAGTTGGTCTTCTGGGGCCACTCTAATAATCTATATACTGTATATATGTGTATATATATATATATATAAATATATGTAAATATGAATATTCATTCATTCATTCATTTTCTTTTTGGCTTAGTCCCTTTAATAATCAGGGGTCGTCACATGAGCTGCTAACTTATCCAGCATGTTTTACGCAGCGGATGCCCTTCCAGCTGCAACCCATCCCTGGGAAACACCCATACACTCCCATTCACACACATACACTATGGATAATTTAGCTTATAAATTCACTTATAGCGCATGTGTTTGGACTGTGGGGGAAAACGGAGCACCCGGAGGAAACCCATGGCAACACCTGGAGAACATGCAAACTCCACACAGAAATGTCAACTGGCCCAGCCGAGGCTCGAACTAGCAACCTTCTTGCTGTGAGGCGACAGCGCTACCCACTGTGCCACCGCACCGCCCAAATGTGAATAAATAAATGTAAATATGTAAATAAATGAAAATTCAATCATTCGTTTATTTTCTTTTCGGCTTAGTTCCTTTTGTTAATCTGGGGTCACCACAACGGAATGAACCACCAACTAAATAAAGAAACAAAATAAAAAAAACTAAATAAATAAATAAATAAATGTAAATATGTCATTAAATGAAAATATGCAAATAAATACCTTTAAATATGTTGATAAATACATGCAAATGTGTAAATAAATAAATGTAAATATATAAGTGAATAAATGCAAATAAATAAATGTAAATTTAAACAAAAAAGTAAATATGCAAATAAATGTAAATTAATAGATGTCAATATGTGAACAAATAAATGTAAGTTTGTAAATAGATCAATATAAATAAATACAAATTATATGTAAATAAATACATGTAAATATGTTAATGTAAACATGTAACTTTTATTCATTCATTCATTTTCTTTTCGGCTTAGTTCCTTTATTAATCCGAGGTCACCACAACGGAATGAACCGCCGACTTATCCAGCACATGTTTTACGCAGCAGATGTCCTTCCAGCTGCAAGCCATCTCTGGGAAACATCCATTCACACTCATTCACTATGGACAATTTAGCCTACCCAATTCACCTGTACTGCATGTGTTTGGACTGTGGGGGAAACTGGAGCACCCGGAGGAAACCCACGCGAACGCAGGGAGAACATGCAAACTCCATACAGACACGCCAACTGACCCAGCCGAGGCTCGAACCAGCGACCTTCAAGCTGTGAGGCAACAGCACTACCTACTGCGCCACTGCGTTGCTCCAACATGTTACTTAAGAAATATAAATAAATAAATGAATACATAAAATGTAACTGTGAATATGTAAATAAATAAATATAAATAAATAAACAAAAATGTGTAAATATATAAATAAATACATATAAATGTAAATAAATAAATAAATGTAAAATGTATAAAAAAAAGAAATGTATAAATAATTAAATACATGTAAATATGTAAATAAATGTAAATAAATAAATGTTAATAGATCTACTTAAAAAGATATATTTTTAAAAGTGATTTATAACATTTCCTTTTTGGTGAAAAGGAAATGTAATTGTTTAAAGTATACATTATTCATCTATTTACATGCGACTGTGGGATCTGCTGATCACAAGAGTGTGAAATGCAGATGAGTTTGATTAAAGAAACATACATTTCCTCATTGTTTATAGGGACTCATTGTAAGTGTGTGTGTTGATATAAAGGAGGTCGTGGTTGATTTATAGCGTGGCAGCATTGGTAACCGTCTAATTTTTGCTTTTTGGAAGAAATGCTGGTCTTTTCTGGAGGAAGTTGGTCTTCTGGGGCCGCTCTGATCTACATTCATGTCACGTTACTCTTTTAAGAGCCCCTTTCAGCAGGCCTGTTGTTGTAGGATAGGGCGTTACCATGGGAAATAGCCGAAATAGCCATCAGGAAAAAAAAAAGACTGAGCTCAACAGGGAGGCAGAAGAACAAACCGCACTCCTGTGAAACTCGACTCTGACTGTACATGTTCATTCGCCACGTGCATGATTGAATGCGGATTACTGTATAAAAATGCAGATGGAAATATAAAAAAAATAATGGTATGAAAATATATTATACTATAAATGATAAACATAGTGAGTCAGTGTAAATAAATAAATGTAAGTAAATAAATAAATGTAAATATTTACATAATTAAATGTAAATATGTAAATAAATACATGTAAATATGTAAATGAATAATGCAAATAAGCAAACAAATAAATGTAAATGTAAATGAATACATGTAAATAAATGAATTATTAAATATATGTAAATAAATACATGTAAATAAATACATGTAACTATCTAAACAAATTAATGTATATTTAAATAAATATATGCAAATATGTGTAATCTAGTATATTAATGTAAATAAATAAATACATGTAAATATTTAAATAAATGAATGTAAATATGAAAATAAATAAATGTAAATAAATAAACTAATGTAAGTTTATACATGTAAATAAATATACTTTAAAAATATATATTTTTAAGAAATTTTAAATAACATTTCATTTAATTTTTCAGTGTAATACTAATAGTTAAAACTTGAATATGCAAATGCATGAATAAAACCAAAGAAATGTAAATATGTAATTATAAGAATGTAAATATGAAAATATACACATGCACATAAATAGATGTACATTTGTAAATGCATAAATGTAAATATGTAAATAAATGCATGTAAATAAGTAATATATATATATATATATATATATATATATATATATATATACATGTAAACATGTGAATGAATAAATGTAAATAAGTAAATACATGAAAATATGTATATAAATAAATAAAAATAAATGTAAATAAATAAAATGTAAATGTAAATGCATACATAAATAAATAAATGTAAACAGGTAAATAAATAAATACATTAATTAATAAATACTTAAATAAATACTTAAATAAATACTTAAATAAATAAATAAATAAATAAATAAATAAATAAATAAATAAATAAATAAATAAATAAATA